>AWWV01007705.1:0-25435 GCA_001974805.1 Corchorus capsularis
AAATTGCAATTGGAAGCCATGATCAACCAACGTGAGTGGAGGGAAAGAAGGAGGAGAGTCGTCGATTAGAGAGCTAGGAGGGAAGAGAGCGCGTGGGAGAAGAAACAAGATGTGGAAAATAAAAAATACGTCCAAAAGTTAATAAAATCTTGACCCTTCATTTATTTAGATCCAATGGTTTAGTTTTACACTGGGTGTAAGTGGATCCCTCCTCAATATATATATATATATATATATATATATATATACTTTAACACTAATTTAAATTAATTAATGCTAATTAATCTTAAATTATTGCAAATTAAAACAAAGTAAGCATTAAATTAAACAAATCATTAAAATGAAAGCCTTAAATTAAACAAATTAAAAGTTTATAGACCCTTAATTGAACCACTAAACCCTTAATTGACCCACTAAAAAACTTTGGGAACTGAAATGAACTAAAACAAGTGGATCGACCCGCGCTGGCGCGTCGGACATTCAGAAATCTACTTTTTTGAATAATTTTCTATCCAAATTAAAGTGTTAATTTGATGCGTAGGAAAGTTCGAAAGTACTATGATTTTAAATGTGTTGCATCTTTAAAAGGCTATACTATTAATATTGAGCATATGCCCTAAAGTTAACAATAAATAGTAAATATTAGTTTGTACATGGACAGGTGCAATAACTTCAATTTTGTTTCCTCCTCTAAAGTGTGTAGCACTTAAACAAAAACTAAATTTACTCTTTTCTTTATATGGACATGAAAGGCTTTAAGAGAGGTTACAATTCTAGAACATTTATTATAACATTTATGTTATAACATTGAATTTATGTGAAAGGAAAGGATAATTACAAAAATGGGTTGAAGGGCAAGAATTGGCTAGAAACTAACCTAGGGTCTTCTTAGTAATTTGACAAGTGAGAAAAGACAGAAAATGACAAAAAGAGTTCAAATAGAGTCTCATCATCGATCCTCGAAAGGGGCTTTTGGTAAATTTCCTGGATCTTTCAAAAGTAATATTTAGTATATATATAAGTAAATAACGGATTAGAATAAACAAACCAAATTTAATACCTGAAATCCAAAGTTAGTCAAACTAGTATAAAATTTTTCATCTTCTTTTCTTTTTTTTTTGATACTTTTTCTTCTTCTTAAAATCTTTTTTTTCCAGACTTTTTTATCGTCACTAGCTCTTTACTTTTGAAAATCTACAATTCACAAACGTAATTGTTGTTATTAGTAAACCTTTCTTGTAGACTCTTTGTTTTTATTACTAGTAAACCTCTTTATAAACTCTTTATTTGTTTAGACTTTTTAGTCTTTTGCTTTAAATCATATAAAAATATTTAGTAGTTTAGTACTTGATTAAATGAATCTTTGAATTGTGATTATTATTATATAAATTTTACTATATTCATATATATAATAATTTTATTTAATATTAATTAAAATAAGATTTGATTTTTTTAAATAATAAAATCTTTTATTTTATAAATTATTATTGAATTCAAATTATTTCGGGTTTGTGCTCGGGTTGGGTTTGAACTCGGGTCGGATTCAGATTCGGATTACCTCGGGTTCTAGTAATTTCAGGTTCAGGACGTTAACTTTTTTTGTCAATTCAGGTTTAATCAGGTTCGATCTCAAGCTGGTTTGGACAAGTTTCGAATTCATTTTGCCAACTCTAAAATTAACCATGACATATTTGGGGCTGAAATCTCAATTTGGTATCAAACCTTTTACGAAAAGCGCAACTTAGTACTAAACCTTTTATTTCGTCCGATTTGGTACCAAATCTTTTATAAATGGTCCAATTTGGTACTTTTTCAACATGGACTCAGGAAGTGCAAGTCACGCGCCGTTAAGAGCTAACACCGTTATCCTACGTGGCTTTTTAAAATATTTTTTATTATTTTTTGATTTTTTAAATAAATTTTTATATTTTTATATTCTTTTGAATATTTTTATCGGCTCAAATAGGTACTAAACGTTTCAAAATTGTATCAATTTAGTACTAAACCTTTCAAAATTGGATCAAATTAATTTTTTTTTGCTGCTAATTATTTCGAACCTCTATCTTTTTTTCCAATAAAATCAGTGAGATAGAGATATTTGGATTTTGATAACTAAATTCTGCTTATTTGAAGGGGGAATAAGAATTTAGCCAAAGGAAAATAAGAAGCAAATATGCTAAATTTGCATAAATAAATTCTTAACTATATGTAAAGCCATTAAACATCCATCAAAAGCAAATGTACACCAAACAACATAGATATGGTAAATAGCAAACTTGAACAAAAAATTCTTGCTTCCAACATTGATGGTCTGTCCCATTATCCTCTTTTTCAAGTGCTTTTCGACTGACCACACGATATATTTGAGTTAGTACTTCAGTAAATGCATTCTCAACATTCAATGACTCAAGGGCAGATGTATTTTCTCTCTCAGCAAAGGCCGTAGCATCCTCGATGGAAACAGCATGCAAGTGTCGAAGGTCTGCCTTGTTAGTTGTTACCAACAAGCATAATCACGATTAAGACAAAAAAAAAAAACAAGCATAATCACGATATTGGAGTCTGTGTGATCTTGTAGTTCCTTCAACCATCTCTCAACATTCTCAAACATCACATGTCGAGTGACATCATAGACAAGCAATGCACCAACAGCCCCTCGATAGTTAATTTGCACTTGCAATTGCTTGGTATCTTTGAAAAAAAAAATTAAAATTAACATATGAAAAGCTTATAAACACATCCATTAATATGAGAAAGCGCAAGTCACACATTCATAATCAACAAGATGGTTGAAAATAATTTATATTTTCCTTTTTACATCAATAACACCCAAATTTAAGAATACTATAGCAATGGCCGAAATTTCAGAACGACATTAAGTTTAAGACAAGAACAAGGCTAGTTTATAAAACTAGAATTAACACACTAATCAAGGATTAAAATAACAGAATTTCTCTGAACCAACAAAAAGAAATAGAATATTCCATAGATTACTGATACTGTAAATAGCAATCTAATTTAACATTACTCTTGAAAGACACAAATGTTGTTTCATTGGAAAACATAATAATGGGGTTAGCATACCAAATTTGAGCAAGATAACTTACTGTTGTTTTGGTTGCAACGATGGCCAACAACTAAAGCATTCCAAGGCAACAAGCTATTGAAAATACTTTAGCACTCCCCAAAATCACAGTATCTAACATCATTAAATACCAGGCTACTCACACACAAAGCAAGGAACTAAATTAAACAGATCATCAATGTAAAACCTTTCATTCTATTCAATTAAATAAAAATGTTACCTATAAGAGTAAGGGGATTAGAAGGAGCAGAACCTTGATTCCTGGCATCAACTGCACCTGAATTAACTTGCTTTGAAGGTTGACCCACTTTTAATTCCATTATATTTTAACATTTATCTTATATTTAAACATTTATCTAACAAATTTAAACAAAATCAACTATCCATTAATAATCCAAGAAAACATTCCCCATAATTACAAGGAAAAATAAAACAAAAATAAAAGCTAACTCGACTAACCTTGCAATAAGGGGAAAAAGAAGGAGAAAAAGAAAAAGAATAAGAATAGAGAGTAAACGAACATGTTTGGATTGGATTGACAACCCAGTTGTGGAGAGTTCAAGGTGGATGCAGAGGAGGTAAGCAAGGCAGAAGAAAAAGAATGAAACGAAGATGCTGATAATCTAATAGGACGAATGGTGAAAGGCCAAGGAATAAAAAGGAAACGAACATGTTTGGATTTTAACTTGTTTCGATGGCAGAAAATGGAGATTGGGGAAGGTTTGCTTAATTTGGATATGTTTGAATCGAGGCTGTTACGGGCGGATTTAGGATAAACAAAAAGGCCGGATTTGAGATCAGCGAGATCGGAAGAGTTGATCTGAAAAGTTTCAACTCAAACGACGGCGGTACAGAGGTAGATCAAGGCAGCAGCGGTGCTAGGGTTAAGTGGAGAGATGAGATCTGTTTTGAAGAAGAAAGAAAGAAGAAGGAGAAGTAAAAGGAAAATAAAAAGAAGAAAGAAAAATAAGAGAAATTAAAAAATTTGGCGGATAAGGGATAAGAAATTAAAAAAATTTAATCAAACTTTTTAAATATTTTTTTATCAATTACAAATGCCACGTGGCATTTTTCTTCAGTCAAAAATTTTGTAACGCGTTATTTAACACGCGTATCTTCCACACTTTGACGGACACTTAAAAAAGTACCAAATTGGACCATTTATAAAACGTTTGGTACCAAATTAGACGAAATAAAAGATTTGATACTGAGTTGCGCTTTTCGTGAAAGGTTTGGTACCAAATTGAGATTTCAGCCACATATTTGGCGTCAACAAAAATAAAAATTGAATTTCTTTTACCAATGATCAAATTTGGATTTGGGTACATTTTTTGAACTCAGAATGGAGGCAAACCTGAAATGGAAACCCATTTTTTCTGATGATGGAAAATGAAAAATGTCCACGTGGCGAGCTGTTGAAGAAAATAACCATGCTGCCCTATGTAACGTTAGCACAAGCGAATATATATGGACTAGCGTCTAGAAAAGGAGTTGAAAGAGAAAATCCCTCCGACTTCTGTCAGTCCCGACTCTCGATTTTCCCATTCACTCGACAACAATTTCAAAGGCGAAAAACCCTAGCAGGCAAACCAAATGTCTAGTGTTTTCAAAGGTTTCAAGGCGCTGTTAGCTTCCCCAGCGGCGGCGACGCCGTCCTCAGGAATGGCAGCGGTGAAGTTTTATTCTGCTTCTGCGGCTGCTGCTGCTGCTGCGAAATCAACTACTTCGAAGGTGGCCTCCAAGACTCCTAAAAAGGCAGCAACTCCAAAACCCAAGGCTTCGAAACCAGCTGCTCCTCGAACCACTGGGATAAACAAGGTTACCCCTGTTTCACCTGCTTTGGGTCAGTTCCTTGGAACCCAACAAGCTTCCCGTACTGAAGCGGTTAAGCAGATCTGGACCTATATCAAATCCCATAACCTCCAGGTCCTCTCTCTTTTTCGAATATATGTTTCTTTTATTTGGTATGTAAAATGGGTTTCACTTTGATAGTTGATCGATATCTTGGGTTTTCTGTGGTTTTGGTTTTGCATTTTAGCCCTTTTGTTGGGTCTTTGTTTCTATTGTCTTGTGGATAGTGGAAAATGTGAAATTATAGTTATAGGTAGAGAAATATGGGTCTTCAGTAAATGAATGGGGTAATGCTGTTTAACAACTTTGGTTGATGGCTCTCTTGGGTAGGTGGCATCATTTCCATGGTTTTCGTGTTAAATCATGGAGTTGGAGCTGTTTGGTATTCATTGTTCATGAGAGATTAGCAAGTAGTTGTGGTGAACTTAGTTTAGTACTGTTTAAGGGGGTTGAACTTGATGCTGATTGCAAATGCAAAAGGAGGTTTCTTTTTGGTCTTCCGTTTTGTGTTTAAAGTAACATATATTGGAGAACTCTGAGTATAACTTAGAGAAGGGACGGACTAGAAAGTTCATATCAGTTTCTATAGGTAAGAAAAGGAAGGTGAAAGGGAAAAAAACGATGCTTTCTGATAACTAAAAATTTTTGTTTATTGCCTGCGCTTAAATTAAGCCATGGGTTTTCAGCTTATTGCTCCATGTCCCCTCTTCTTGCGTTCCCTGTTATTGCTTCGATTTTGGGAGGATAATTTTGAGACTGGAAAAGTGGAATAGAACTATCACGTTTCTTGTGACGAATGTTGTTTTCTTTTAATTTTCCAGAGGTTAGTGCTCTGTTTGGGTGTTGGAAAGCTCTAGGGAAAGGAAAGAACAAAGGATTATATGGGATTTTCCTAGAATCATACTTTAGTCTATTAGGTTGACTTGATATTTCTTCTATTTTGATGTTACAGTCTAGAGGAGGTAAATGAATTGAAAGGAGAAATGCTTATTAGCGGTGCTATAGTATATGGTGTGCGGGTTGTATTTGGTGTTTGAATTTTCTTTATGATAGATGTGTTCTCCCCATTGCAATGTTTTCACCCTCTGATTCCTCTTCCCTCTTTAATGCTTGCTTAAGAGATTTTATTGGGGAATTCTGCATCTTCTGCATAATCTCTTATGCGATTCGATGTGCATTCATTACAAACAATGTAGACACTTAGTGCATTTTTTGGGCATTTGATTGGCTTCTTATCACTTATTGGCTATTATTGGTAGAAAAGAGGCAGTGAATGGGGAAAGACAGTATGGGAGAATGGTTGACATAACTCTCTTCAGTGTTAGTGGATCCTCCTAACCCCTTGAACATCATTCGCATTGTGTCTATGAAGTTCTTTAAAATAAACTTATGCAATCCATATACGTGTTTCTCGTAGGCAGGCGGCAATAATCCTGGTTTTACCCTGAAGCATTATGTGGATGTTCATGTTTCTTCTTTCTCTGCTTGATCGTGTAGTTATTGTGCCCTGAAGCATTATGTGGATGTTCATGTTTCTTCTTTCTCTGTTTGATCGTGTAGTTATTGTGATTGTTGCATTATATACTGCTTTAATGATTTTAAAGTTGTTGAGTTTTATGATTTTATGTCTAATAGTTTTTGCTCATATATCATATTGCGTTCCCTGTTGTGTTATGAGGAAAATATTTGTCTAATGCCACTCACTAAATGGGTGCTTATGCTTGCAGAATCCCACTAACAAGAGGGAGATCTTCTGTGATAACAAACTGAAGACCATCTTTGATGGAAAACAGAAGGTTGGTTTTATGGAGATTGGAAAATTGTTAACCCACCACTTTGTGAAGACTAACTGACCTCGTTTGCCCTTGGTTTGCCCAGCCTCGATTGAGTTGCTCGTGTCATTCTGAACTCACCGAACTCTTTTCTATGTAGTTCATGTTTTGCCTTTTGTTTTGAGAGCTGAACTCTCTGGCTTGGGTATGTGACGGAAAGTTTTAGATGGAAATGGTGTAAAAAGTTAGTAGGAACTAGCGCATGAGATGTGGCATTTTAATTTTTCTGTTAATGATGATTGGATTTATGATCAATTGGTAGCTCCATTTTAATTTTTCTGTTAATGATGACTGGATTTATGATCAATTAGTAGCTTTAACTATGAGAAAACCATTCTCGGCTTCCACATCCACAATTCACCCTTATTAGCTGCCCTGTTCATGGGGTTCAGACTTTCAGTCACTTTGGAATTCCCTATATATGGCTCTAAGTACTGCCCTGTTTATGGGGTTCGGACTTTCAGTCACTTTGGAAGTCCCTATATATGGCTCTAAGTAGGCTTGTCAAAAGGCTGGCTTGTTCCATTACTAAAGGGTGATTGGCAAGTAACCAACAAGAATATTAGGTGCAATAACTCCATTCCCAACTTGATATGTATACATGGAAGGATTCAATTTTCCTTGTTGAATTGAAGTATCAAAATCTTGGACTTGATTAGTTGAGGAGATGATTTATCCATTGCTCGACAACAGCGGGGGAACCATACCATGGTCTTGATTCATCATCCGAACCAACCGGAGAGTGGTAGATTCCATCTAAGCTTATGTTAAGTGCTCCCTCCAAGTGAGCTGATACTTCTGGCACTACCCCATCTCCCCACACATCTGCCTGCCCACAAACCTGTGAAATTCAAGGCTACAACTTCCCATCAGATACACAAGCTGTAAGCTAAGTCTACATTTTTCTTTCTTTCTTTTGTCGGGTTTAAAGAACCGAGATGGGATCTGAGATGGTTTGTTTCGGTTGTTGTTACCTGCTTGTAACCTTGACCAACAAAGCGAGCACGGAAGCTTGAATCAGTCTTACTTTTTGCAAGAGCAACATCGGAGATTGGTTGGTCATCATCGATGCTAACTGCAGAATCAACGCTCACATTTGAGTCATTAAAAAGGCGAGCTCCCTGTAGATACCTGCATTTTCCATTTAGATTAGGTGAATGTATGAATATAGATGGATAGCTTGAAAATCATTAGAAAACTGGAAAAGAGTAAAAGTATAATTATGCAGAAGTAGAAGCAAAAGAGAAAGAAAACAGAATCAAGAAGAGGGATCTGACTTTGATTTTACCTCCCCGCAATGCATACATATTTCAGCTCAGGAGTATAGACGGCTTTTTTGCAGTTTTCTTCAACATAATATAATAAACCCCTTGTTTGATCAATGACTCCTGGCAAACCTTTTGGAGGAGGTCTGCAGTACAACAGAAACTTTGTAAATTGTAGAACAATTATTAGAATAGAAACCATTTTGAGAGAGAACAAAAAAGGATGAGAAAAACTGTGTCAAGAATGCTCAGTATTGAAATGAAAGAACCTACAAGTGGGGAGTACCAAGAGTCAGAAGCAAGGAGATGTGGGAGAGTCCAAATTCTTCCATGTAAACACGAGCGAGCCATCCACCAGCTGAGTGTCCAATCAATGACAATGTTCCACCTGACATCAGATGCTTTACTGGTTTAGAATATACCGTATGAGTTATGACAATACAGGTCTTTGATCGCGAACCCGAGGAAGAATGACAAAGCATTTGCAGGAAAGGAGAGAAACTAGACAAGGTAGAGGAGAAACAGAAAGAAATATGATGATTTCTAAAGGCAATCTTCAAGATGATTACTGCTTACCTACATGAATGATGCTCAAATATGGTAATCTTTAATTATTCCTTGACAAAGATATACTATATTATTTATTACTAGCAAATCCATCTTCAGATTTCAGTTTGTTCAAAATGCATGAAATCAGCAATACATGCTCTCCTGAGTCATTGGCAAATTTTCTTATGTCACTTGCTTGAAATTCAACAAATTCTAATGCTCTTCAAGTAATCATGAATGACTTAAGAATAAAAAAGCTTGAGCTCGGTAAAATGCCTTTGAAACTTTACTATTCTATTTCTACTTCATTTTCCAAGTAGTAAATGTTATTCTGCATTAAATCTTGTGACAGAGTTCTGCACTTGCTGGCAGAAGCAAATAGATTCCAAAAACCAACAAGTGTAATGCTTTTCATACAATTAAAATAAATAATCCATAGAACTTCAAGAAAGGAAACCATAACCAAAAGGGAAAAAAGTGGCACAATTAAACAGATACATAAACTGAAAATGGCAAAGATTCATACCCTCTGCCAATCTCTTTGCTTCTTGAACTGCATCATCAACTCTCTTCAAATACCTGCTTCCATACAATATTTATTTAATCAATTAAGAACTAGTTTCCCTTGTCAAAAATCTCATACATTCATAGCCCTGATTCACACTTGAGAGTACAGACATTGAGAAAATTGTTAGAATTAAGGATTTTCCTGACAAAGAAAGATTAAACATACTACCAGTCAAGAACAGGCCTAGGCTGCAGAGTGCCCTTCCAGTAGTTGGGGTCCACCAAGCCAGCAGCATTCCTCAGCCAATCAATTCTTGAAACCTTAGCCACAACAGTAGGCACTCCATATTCTTGCAAGGTCAACTCCAACTTCTTGTAGTCCCCTGTATTATTCCCTAACCCCTGGAGAGATAAGGAAAGGACTGTCAAAATTGCAACATAATAACATAAACATTTCATATAATGAAATAAACATATGCTTGGATGGAATAGTATGAGAGAATTTAACTGGAAGGATGACGGCTGGGCGGTAGTTGGTGGTGGAAGAGGAGGAAGAAGTGGAGGAGCAATGGGGTTTAAAATTATGTGGTGGCAAAGCCAAAGCCATGCCTTCCAGAAGTTATGGGATTCTTTGTTTTTTGACTTGGCTTCCACTACTAAATAACTGTCTTTAAGTTCTGCTGTTTCCGACAGTTAGGTGGTTTTATAAGACAAACTACAATGCATGAAAATGGGCTTGGGCTGGCTACTTTCCTATATGGGCTGGGCTGCATTTTGGCTGATTTGCTTACCATTTTGGATAGACAGACTGATATATAAAATAAAACATACTATACCAATAGCAAGCAGTTAATATGGGAAATTGAAGGAAGAAATGCGTGTAAAGGGAAAAAATGGCTTCTTCCCTTTGCTTGTTAAACAGTTGGGCAGTCCCAAGGGCTGCAAAACAAGCTCTTTCCTCCTTAGTTTTACTCCACAAGTTCCCTTCTTCTCGAAATAGCAGAGCTTTTGCCTCTGCTTCAGTTTCCATTGCTGCTGATAACGACATCAGGAGTTCTGACCTGGTGGCTCTTGAGTATGCTGACCTTAATCTCACAGACAAGATTTCCAAGGTACCTAAGTTTTTCTCTTTTTGTGTTAATTAATGTCTTCTCAAGTTTTTATCTTTTAATTATATAAATTCACCATGGGTACTTAAATTCTTCTTTTTTTGATGGTAATGTTTTTTCTTTTACTCCTTTATATTTCATTGTAGGAATTGGGTCATGTAAGAATCAGGCAACATGTTAACCCTCTCAGTTCATCTTTCTCTGTAAGTAATTTCTGGGTCCTTGTTCTTTTTTTTTTAACACTCTCTTGCAATGCAGTTTTGTTTGTTTAGGGGGAAAATGCTTAATTCTTATGTTCAATTAGAAATGTAATGGTTTCGTGTTATTTCTTCTTTTGGTAATGCTTTGCTTGCTTGCTATTTGAACTTGACTGGGTGAGTAGAATCTCAAATTATTGTTTTCTGAGTAGGTGCCAGCGCCTGTGCCTGATTGGAGTGAAGTCTTCAGGGATCCAACATTGCCACTTATAGTGGATATTGGATGTGGTAACCCCTCTCCTCCATTTATCTGCTAACTGCTGTTGCTATTCATCAATTAGTTCTTTGAATCGAGAGATGGTTGATACATAAATGAAAACTTGTCAACTATTTCATTGTATTGGCAAATTCACCTTTTCAACAATGCAAAGCTACTACATCTATTTTCAATCATTTTTGAGCTTATTATTCATAACAATATAATTGTAATGACTTTCTATTTTCTTATTGTTTATTAGATTAGCTTTAACACTACCTGTCCTGAAACCTTGTTCATATACGTCTTTCCAAACTTTGCTTCACAATTCGAATTACTAGCACTGTAATGATAGTTATTGTTCTTTTTATCATTGTTGTTGTCACTTGTCATTGACATTTTTCATACTACTGCTACTGGAGAAAGGATGCACAAGTATTGATATTTCTAACAATGATAAAGATAATTTTCAGGAAGCGGCAGGTTTCTGATATGGCTTGCGAAACAGAATCCTGATTCACAAAATTATTTGGGATTGGAAATACGAGCAAAAGTATGAGATAAGACATTGGTTTACTTCTAATTCACTTTAGACTTCTGGTTGAGTAAATATGTTTACTTGGTCTTCTTTCATTCTTGGAAGAACAAGATATCGATGGTTCATCTGATGGACTTAAACTTGGTTTTTGTCATGCAGCTGGTCAAACGTGCTGAGTTTTGGGCAAAAGAGCTGGCTCTTAATAACATGTAAGGTTTTCAAACTCACTTGAAATTCACTCTACATGAAGAACAGTATTTTTGGGGATTCCATCATATACTTTTAAACTATGTTGCAGACATTTTATATTTGCAAATGCCACAGTTTCCTTCAAACATTTAATATCTACTTATCCTGGACCGTTGATGCTAGTTTCAATATTGGTAAGTGCAGTTCTGCTACTGGATCATTCTATGTATTTTAAATTTTTAATAGCAAAATAACAAACTTGTGTGCATTATGCAGTGCCCAGATCCTCATTTCAAGAAACGACATCATAAAAGAAGGGTTGTACAGAAACCTTTAGTAGATTCCATCCTATCTAGTTTGATGCCTGGTGGAAAGGTATTTCATTCACATTGACTGATAATAATTTGGCTTTATGATATTGCATGTAAAAACCATAATCTTCAGACAACTGAATCATGTGATATGCCTCGATAGATCTTATTCGATCATTCCTAATTAATTTAGACACTGAATTATTTGCAGCAAAATCTTACAGTCTTATAGAAATTCTTTTTTGGTCCTTCTTCAACTGCAAGTGTCTAAGTTGCTTGTTTCCATGTTGCTTGGGGTATAGCACCTTAGCCTTAGTATGAATTGCATTGAGCTAGAACTTGGTAGCGAGCCTGCCCTGAAAACAGACTCTCCTGAAAAGAAATGATTTCAACATTACTCTCATTTGCTTGCCTCACCAGTCTGCTAATTTTAACTTCTCACTAAATAATCTCACTTATTGAAATAACACAAATCTACCTTCTCTACTAAATAATATATATATTCAGGCTCTAGTTTTGATATAGTAAGATTTATTATTGTACTTGGACAGGTTTTTATACAATCTGATGTGCTCGAAGTCGCTGTGGACATGAGAAACCAGTTTGATTCAGAGGATTTACTTCAACATGTCAACACGGTTAATCCAAGCATGTTATGCGATGATGAGGGATGGTTACTGAACAATCCAATGGGTATAAGGACAGAACGAGAAATCCATGCAGAATTTGAAGGTGCCAAAATTTACAGAAGGTTGTACCAGAAAAGGATACAGTAATCAGAGGTCCCAATTGAGGCATATGAATGATCTTGTACATATAAGAAATAGATTAAACTTAAAAACTAGAAATAGGAATGATCGTGCATGTGCCATTTGTAGGAAAGTTGAAGTTTCATGCCGGCAAAGAAGACTGATGTCATTGGGTTAGCCTTCTTCCATTTTGTTAGATTTGAAACTTCAAATTAAGCCATTTTCTTTTAAAGAATGGAAGTCCAAATCTTTGTTTTACAATTCTTTGATTAGTGTTGGGACCAGTCACCAGTGTACTGTCTCCTATATGGGTAGACATAGTTCGAATAGGAATAGGTTAGTCATCATCATTTAATTAAAGAATAATCCAATTAATTGTGTTTTTTTTTGGCACCAATCCAATTAATTGTGTTTAAAACAACAAAAATCCTAGCTAAAATTTAGCTAGGAAAATATGGCTCAAACCATGCAGACAATGAAGGACATTTTTGAGATGCAGACAATGAAGGACATTATTTAGGTAGAGATTCAGGGCTCTATGAGCCGAACCTTTTCGCATGTTCGCTGGCCTCAAGATCCCTTTGATCCCTTTCCAGCGAACAGGCCAAAAGGTTCGGCTCATAGACACCTGAATCTCTATGGAGGCGTGGTTTGCAAGGAAGTATGCGCTGGGTACATTGGCCGAGGCGAACCGTATGCGTTGCGTTTCTCTGATTTGCGGTTGAAAGAGGTTCAGCTGCTGCTCCATGTTTGTTCAGATACGAGGAGAGACACATCACAAATTATGTTGTTTTTTACTTTTGGTTTCGTTTAGGTTAATTACTTTCTGTTTTTTAGAGTCCCTCTTTGATCGAGTACTTTGGGCTCTATTGCTTTTTCCGTTTTTCAGATTAAGACTGTTGCTTATCTCATAAATAATTGTTTACAATGTTTTCCAGTTTATCATTATGATGATGATAACAAATTCATTACTTTAGTCTTATCTTACTATACTACTATATACTTTGATTTTGATTGTGCTACTATATAAAACTTTTGATTGTAGCTCTATTTTTAGAGAATATTTCTGATTATTAACAATTATTTTCAATTTTGACCAAATTATGATACTAGGATTAATTTTGACCGGATTAAATTCATATTATATATATTTATTGCCAAAAAAAATTCATATTATATATATTATTTAATATATATACAAGTTATATTAGCCCGCGCTGACGCTACGGGCCTTCTTTATTTTAGAGTGATGCTTGATTAACTGATTAAATAAGAATATTAATATAATCAATTATAAAGGCCAAGAACATTTTTTGTTTTAGAGTGGTGCTTGATTGATTAATTGATTGAATTATATAAGGTTGCAGTAAAAATGCAATTTAAACAGATCAGTTTTAATTATGTTTCTGACATAAATCTTTGTAAGCTAACTTTTTAAACATGTAAAATTAAGAAGGTTAAGAACATGTTTTTATTTGTAAGTAATAGGAAGTGCAAAGAGGTAACAAAATATGTTGTTAATTGGATAATAATACTCACATTGAACAAAGAGTGGTTTTAATTCAGAAGGGGAAAAATATTGAACGGGATATGAAGGTGAAAATAGAGGGGAGTGATGGAAAGGTTTGATTTTTGGCAAACCTGAAGATTAATCAGCACAGAGAAGTTGAAAGGAAGCAGCAACTGAGTTGGTGAGAGGAAAAACGAAAACAGCGAGAGAAACATTAATTAAAAGTAATTAAGGGTTTAGAGATTAGAAGCAATTAATTAAAAGCCTTAAACATTAATTAAAAACAATTAAGGAAGAGAAATGTGTAATTACAAAAAAGGGTAGAAGGAAAAGGAATGGGGGAAACTCATAGAAGGGCTTTTTAGTCATCCGAAAAGTGTGAAAATACCAAAAATAGCCAAAAGGTGACACCACATTAATCCTCAATTTGACCTTTTAGTAATTTCCATGGTAGTTAAAAATAATATATAATAGTATATATATAATATAAAAAAACAAAATTCCAGTATTTTTTTTCATTTGAATAAAGAATGGGATTTTTATTATGCTCATATATATAATTAAGACAAGTTATATTAGCCCGCGCTGGCGCTACGAGTGTTCTTTATTTTAGAGTGGTGCTTGATTAACTGATTGAATAAGGATACTAATATAATCAATTATATAAGGGCCAAGAACATTTTTTGTTCCAGAGTGGTGCTTGATTGATTAATTGATTGAATTATATAAGGTTACAGTAAAAATGCAATTTAAATGGATTAGTTTTAATTATGTCTCTGACATAAATCTTTGTAAGCTAACTTTTTAGACATGCAAAATTAAGAAGGTCAAGAACATGTTTTTATTTGTAAGTAATAGGAAGTGCAAAGAGGTAATAAATTATGTTGTTAATTGGATAATAATACTCACATTGAACAAAGGGTGGTTTTAATTCAGAAGGAGAAAAATATTGAACGGTCCATGTTGAAGGGATGGAGACGGAGAAGAAAGAGGAAAGATATATCAAGGTGGAGACAGAGGGGAGTGATGGAAATGTTTGATTTTTGGCAAACCTAAAGATTGATCAGCACCGAGGAGTTGAAAGGAAGCAGCAACTGAGTTGGTGAGAGGAAAAAAGAAAACAGCGAGAGAAACATTAATTAAAAGTAATTAAGTGTTTAGGGTTTATAAGCAATTAATTAAAAGTCTTAAACATTAATTAAAAACAATTAAGGAAGGGAAATGTGTAATTACAAAAAAGGACAGAAGGAAAAGGAATGGGGGAAAGTCATAGAGGGACTTTTTAGTCATCCAAAAAGTGAGAAAAGACCAAAAATGGTCAAAAGGTGGCACCACATTAATCCTCAATTTGACCTTTTAGTAATTTCCATGGTAGTTAAAAATAATATATAGTATATATTTGACAATTAAGATTTAGCCATTAAATGTGCGCATGTGTGATTTTTATATCCCACCATGACAAATTCTATCTAATACAATATAGATTATACTAACAATACAATATATTCGTAAACTAACAATATATTCGTGTTCCATGCTGTAAGCAACTTACAATTCTTAACTAGCCACTCTCCACCCTCCTTCTCTCTCAGCCTCCTCCTCCTCCTAACTCTTTTGTCAAGGGGGAGAAGCCTCTTTTTTTTTTTTTGGAATAAAGTCTTCATATCTATTGACTTATTGGGTTCAGTTAGTTTTTTGAGTTAGTTCAGTTTTTTTAGTCATTTAGTTTGAATCTGAGCCTGACTTTTGTCCAGTTTTTAGTTTATTGAAAATTGTTTGCCTTGTTGAAATGGTTTTTCTTTCTGATCAAAGGGTGGGTGTCCTCGAATCAACCACGTTCTTTTCGCTGTTGAAAGCTTTTTCTTGGATGCATTCGTTGTTGAAAGCTTTAAAGCTTTTGCTTGGATGCATTCACTGTTGAAAGCTTTTCTTGGATTCACCAAGAAGCAAGAGAAGCAAAAGCGATGGAGTGGTGGACATGCGAAAGGTTCGAGACTTCATATAATAATCAAGACGACTCATCTGATCACGAAGCAAGATCTAGATCTAAGACAGGAGCATTCTTCTCCATTTATTGTAATTATGAATATTATTTTTGTAATTTCATTTTCATAAATGAAAATTACAATTTTTCTTCAAAAAAAAAACTTACAATTCTTAACATTTCTTAGGCTTAGTTTGGTAACATTTCTTAGGGTTAGTTTGGTATTGTGATTGTAATTTGGAAAAGTTCGGTGATTTTAAAAAGTGGCTTTTAAAATTATGGTAAAAAATTATAATTAGTGTTTAATATTGCTTTGAGAAAGTGTGGTAAAAGTAAAATGACTTTAAAGGATATAAGTTTAAAGGGGGGAAAAAATAATTTATGTGATTTTTGGTAATTTAATGCTAAAAACACTTTTGAAATACAAAATCACCTAATTAAAGTAATAGTTTTTCAGGTTGCATTGGCTTTTGCCGACACAAACCATGATTTGTTTGTTATTGCGAGGAAACCATCATGAATAGTTTGTTATTGCGTTTGAGGTGAAAAATTATTTTTTATCTCTCCAAACGCAATAGCAAACCAGATCTTACTTAAAGAAATATAAGTATATAACTAGCTATGTGATTAATATTTTATCTTTGATTATTTAACTAGCTATATAGATATAATTCGAAAAGGAATTTAAAGATAAAAGTAGAAGAGGATTTAGAGATTTTATTTGAACCCACATAAAAATTACTCCCCCTTGAGTACCCTATATCTATTACTATATCTTAGAAGGGTTTAATTTCTTTGTCCCTTAATTTTATTTATGGACAATTAATAATTTTTATTAAAACATTTCCAACTACAAATGTATCATACTTTACAGGAATTTAATTCAAATGTGATTAGTGTTATATATATATATATATAATATTTAATTTAAAATTTGCTTTTACATTATAATAATTAGATGTTTTGATTTCTAATTAATTTCAATATTTATTTAAATATTTTTTTAGTTTAAAGGCGTTCAGTCACATGCAAAACACATGAACATTAAAACTGATACTCCAATTGTAAATTATTGTTTTTCCATCTTTCCTATTTTGGAAGTCCCATTTTATTTGTTGGGGACAAACAAAAGAGGAGCTTTTTACTTTTTGTTTTTCACATTAGTTTCTGGAATCAAAGTCATGTAGCGGCAAAACTTGTCTTTTTTGAGATTTTGAAATTACTCACTTGGCGCCTGAGATTTAGGCGGTGAAAATATGACACTTGACAACAACATTATAGTGGTGCTAAAATAAATTTTTACAAAATCAAAGGTTAAAATTGGAACTCTCCATAGTTTCTTAAAATTTGTGCAAAATTGTTAGGGACAAACAAAAGAGGACAGAGGGAGTATATAAAATCAGTAAATCACGAACTCAAGAATCATTCATGGTAAATTTCATAAATACCCCAATTGTTAAATTAGAATATTAGATGCTAATTATTATTTTATTAATTAATATCCTTTCTATTAGTCATTACACTTAATTTAGAAAATGGAAAATTTCATAGTAAATACCATCAATTCTTAATTTAGAAAAGATAATTATTATTTATTAATATCCTTTTTAGTCATTACACTTAATTTAGAAGAAATAATTATTATTTTATTAATATATCCTTTTTAGTGATAACATTAATAATCACTTTATTTTCATAATTCATTTTCTTTTTAAAAGAAAATTTATAAATAAATCTAATAAAAATTTTAAAACTTTGACAACAAAATTACACATATGACCTGAAAATAAAACTACACGCCTCCACACCACCATTAGAATTTGCCTGAAGTACTCTATAGTTAGCTTAGTAATTGGCTCCTAAAAGAAAAATTGGTATTGCCAAAATTGACAACTAGGTGTCTGCTTCAAGCTTCAAACAATTGGCGTTGAATTGGATTTGGCACGATCGCAAGCAAACTATGGCACTCAGATTGAAGCGAACAAAAGGGAATAATATTTGTCATTACATTTCGAATAGGATTATTAGTCATTAATTAATGAATATATATATCTCAAAAAAAATTAATGAATATATAATCCCATTATTGTGCTTATAAATCAACACAAAGTCTAGCTAAAATTTACTTTGTTTGTTAGATGGAGTCAATAATTAATTGATTGATTGTGATCAACTCCAACTATAATAAGAAAATTGATATTGATACTATATATAATCCCAAACGTATTCAATCTCTTCCCACTTTATAATCACTAATCCGGCCCTCCCCTCCTCTAAGCAATTCAAAAACCAAAAAAGTTTTATCTCTGAGCAATTCAAACTATAAAATTAGATTATTCAGCCCAAGTCGATATCATGAGTCTCCACACCGAGCCATTGATCCCAAAGGGAAAACAGCCACTGAAAGATCATGAGACATTGTACGAGCGAACAATTGCTAGTGTTATCGCTTTGGCCATATCAGCAACTCTGTGTATGCTATGGCATATGCAAGGTGAAAAACTCCTCAAAGGGCTCGTCCACAACGAGGATTTCATGGCTCAAACCATGCAGATAATGAAGGACGTTTTTAAGACGTTTCTCTTCGGCAGCTCGTTGTTCCTGATCAAAGGGATCCTGAGGCCAGCGAATGGGCGAAAAGGTTCGGCTCATAGACACTTGAATGTCTTTCTAAATGTCACATTATCTATAATCATAGTATGTTCGCGCTTGTTAGCCTCTGGGGCGGTTTATGATGAAGGATACGTTGGCAAAGCCGCTAGATTGATTTTGGCCCTCATGGCAATATGCTTTGTTGCTACGTTTAGATATCATGCAAAATTACGTGAATTCATACATCATGTTTGGTTTCTGGATTTGTTTAATGTCGGAGATGTGATAAAGATTGACAATGTGGAACACCAAGTTGTTGATATCAAGCTCAAAGGATATGGAGTCCTGATTTGCAAGGAAGTGGCGACTGGTCACACTGCTATAATGGGGAGCGCTTATCTTAAGAAGGCCACAATTACCATCGGACATTTTACATATATATAACGGTTGAAAGAGGTTGTAGTCGCGTGTACAACGTCTGTTCAGAGACGTCGAGGGGAGACATTCAAAATTATGTTTTATTTTTACTTTTAGTTTCCTTTTTTTTTTTTTTCGGTTTCGTTTAGGTTAATTATATTACTTTCTGTTTTGTAGAGTCCTTCTAACTAATTGAGCACTTTGGAGTTGGAGTCTATTGCTTTTTCCTTCTCTAGATTAGACTTGCTTATATTCTTTTAAATCGTTATCTCTCATAAATAATTATTTATAATATTTTCCAGTCCACTGTTTATTAATTATGATGATAACATATTAATTATTCATTACTCTTAGTGATAATAATGGAACCATATTGGTGTTTTGTAGTTTTTTTTTTTTTTCAATTTGGTTTGTACTCCCTCTGTCCCATAATATATAAGTCTATTTTAACTGTATCACAAACTTTAAGAAAAGTAGTTACAACTCTAACTTCTATAAACTTTTATCTTCTCTTTTCAATTTTATCCCCCTTCTCTCTCCTCCCACTTACTGCCTCATAGTCAATAAATAAATTAAATTCTAACTAAATTTCTACTATCACTAACAAGAGTAATTTAGATAACTTAGGTAAAAGTTGCATTGGAATTTAAAAAATGACTTATATTTTGGGACAAATAAAGTTTCTAGAAGTATTTTGCAATAATAAACTCTTGGTATATCTATCTATCTATATCTATACTATATATAAAAGTATGAGTTTTGTGAAACTTTTGAATCGCCTATTATACCTTTTTTTTTAGTATTTTTTTTTGGAATTTGGTAGTAAAATCGAATGTATATACAAATGGCCTGATCGGGTTGGATCTGGGTTAGGTTAGTTTTGGGTTAAGGAAATTTTGGGTTATAAGGGTTCGGTTAATTTTCTGTTTTAGGTTGGATTGGATTCGGATCGCTCAAATGTCGGGTCATTTGAGTTTGGTCAATTTTGGTTCGGGTCTTTTTCAATTTCGGGTCATATGGTTTAGATAATTTCAGGTTTGAGCCTCCGATTTTCAGGTTCAATTCTTTTCGGATTTGGGTTATTTAAATATAATTAATCCCGATCGATTCGGCTAATTTCGAATTAATCAATCGGATTGATCTAATTCGGAATGATTCAGGTTTGAGTCATTAAGGATTTGAGGTCGGGTCCTATCGGTTTCGGATTGAGCGGATTTTTTGGTCGAATCGGATTGCATAAGGTTTGGTTTCAGGCGATCGAGTAGGATACCCGTACTCGAGTGAAATTTTGCCAACTATAATAATAGGCTTCTTTAGGATAAAATTAATAGTATATTTAAAATTTTAATTTTAATTTAATTTAAACATATTAATTAGTTACGTGCAAGACACGTGAAAGTGATAACTAATAATCTATACTATATATAAAAGTACGAGTTTTGAGAAACTTTTGAATTGCCTATTTTACCCTTATTTTTCAAATATATTGTCTTAAATGCCCTTACTTAACTATTATAGTTTTATTCTACTAGAAACTCTATTTTTATTCAATTAAATTAAATCTAATATCTTTATAATTACTTTATTTTTACCAAAAAATTTGGATATACTAAAATTTTTTCTAATATACAATTTTATTCTACTAAAAACTCTATTTTCATTTAATTAAATCTAATATCTTTATAATTACTTTATTTTTACCAAAAAATTTGGATATATTAAAATTTTTTCTAATATACAATTTATTCTACTAAAAACTCTATTTTCATTTAATTAAATTCAATATTTTATATAATTTTTTTTTAATTTTTACCATTTCAATTTAAAAAGTAATTGTGATTGACATTTTCTATCTAATAGTTCAATGTATTATGATTAAAATTTGTTATTTTCCTAACGTGTAATTATTTTATTTGACTTATAATTATTTTTTTCTTGATAAATACAACTTTGTTGTGGGTTTAAATTTGTTGTTTTATACATTGTTAATATTTTTATTTGTGTGGAATAATTTCTTTTGTTACTTTGATGGTAAAACCCAATGTATATATAAATGGGCTGGTCGGGTTGGATTTGGGTTCAGTTTCGGGTTAAGGAAATTTTGGGTTATACGGGTTCGATTAATTTTTGGTTTTAGGTTGGGTTGAGTTTGGATCGCTCAAATGTCGGGTCATTTAGATTTAGGTCATTTTTGGTTTGTGTTTTTTTCGGTTTTGGGTCATATGGTTCCAATAATTTTGGGTTTGAGACTCTGGTTTAGCCTCTAATTTTCAGGTTTAGGTCTTTTCGGATTCTGGTCATTTAAATATAATTAATCTTGATTTAGGTAATTTCGGGTTGATCGAGTTTGGGTCATTAATGATTTGGGGTCAAATAATTTCGGTTTCGAATTGAGCGGATTTTTTGGTCGAATCGAGTTGGATCTGGTTCGGTTTCAGACAGTCGAGTCGAATACCCACACTCGGATGAAATTTTGTCATCTCTAATAATATAATTTTCTAGGACAAAATTAGTAGTATGTTTAAGATTTTAATTTTCATATAATATAAAGTATCAGAAGCGAAAGACTAGTATATATAAATGCACTTAATAGTTAATGCATGCTATCTAATCTATCACGTTTTACATGCGTATCCTATCCTGAATATTGGTGATTGTCACGAGATTTCCGAATATCGATGACGTTTGATGACGTGGTTTCTCTTCCGGTTATATAAAAAAATAAAATGAAAGGCGAAATTTTATTCATGAAATGAGGGGTACGTGCTTAATTCTATATAAAAATTCTTAATTGGAAAAATAAATGTAATATATATATAGCATATTACATGTTACAAAAGTTGAACTGTGGAAATATGATTTTACTTTGACACTTTCAATTCAAATCCTGCAGGTTTATTTACCAATTCTTTCTAGGTTCAAGTTCAACATCCAACTTCAACCTAATATGCTTGGCGTTAAAACAAAAACAAAAAAAAAAAATCTTCAACCTAGCTAATGCTTCTTAAATATTCGATTCCAATATACATATTTAAATTCTAAATTTGGTTTGACCGCATTCAATCAAGAAACACCTGGCGTACGCGCTTGGACAGTTTTGTATACTATCTGATATGCTTGAAGTTGCTGTGGTCTGTGGACATGAGAAACCAGTTTGATTTTTAGAGAGGACTTCGAAGGTGCAAAAATTTACAGAAGATTGTACCAGAAAAGGGATACCCTAGTAATCAGAGATCCTAATTGATATAGTATATGGATGAAACTTAATTAAAAACTAGAAATAGGATTGTTTGCATAGGAAGTTGAAGTTTCTGCCGGCAAAGAAGATTTTGAAACTTTTTGTTAGCCTTCTACATACCTTTTTATTTTAGATTTGAAACTTCAAAGCCATTTTTGTTTAAAGATGGGAAGTCCAAATCCTTGCTTTACAAATGGCAAGCAGCCTGTCTTTGGTGCATCGATGCATAAGGCAGTCTTCTAATTCTAAATATCAACAACAGTCGACCATAAAAGGGTTGATGGCTTGACACTTTCAAAATTCAAATCCTGGTTTTATTTAGCAATTCCTTGTAGGTTTAATTCAACATCAACTTCAAGTCTTCAACATAATGCTGCTTAATTGTTGTAGTATTAATTAATTATTAATTAATAATAACTAGAACTTCCCGGCCGCGCTTCGCGTGCGGCTGTTTCATTTTATAAATTCTTTTAAGAAAATTCAGTTAAGAAATGTATTTTGTTGTGAAATGATAACAAAACAAAGCAAGGGAGTAGAGAATTGAAGTATGTAAAAGACAAGAGAACAGAGAGACAATAGAATATGGAGAAAAAGAAAATATGAAAAAGGGGAGAAATTGTTCTTATTCATCTTATTCCATAACAAATTAAGTGGCCTATTTATAGGCATATAGATACATCACCATAAATATAAGGGAATGAACATAGTACATAGGTATATGTGTATGAATGAACCAAGTCATCAATTTTATTCATGCTTTAATTAGATTCATGGACATCCACAACATACATTTATATTCATAATAAATTTATAATTAATTTATAATTATTTGATAATTTATTTTATATAGGAAAGGGGATGAATGTCTTTTAATTTTTCCAAACTAAATGAATACAAATATAATAAACAAAACATTAGAAAATTAACTATTGACACTTGTCAAAAAAACCAAATGCCATGTGGCGCTCAATGAGGACCTTGCTCATAAAATTAATATTAGGTTTAATTATAAAAAGAAAACTAGGTTAGAACCCGTGCGTTGTACTGGGATTTGTACAAATTTTAAAGTAAATATTAAAAGTTATAATTTATTTATGAATAATTCATTAATCACATAATATTTGAATTTTAGTTAGCAGCAAACTTAATAAGGAATGAACATTATTTTGTAATAAAAGTTTAGTTAAGTTGCAAAATTAAATGAAAAAAGTATTATTAAATCTTTATTTTACCCATAGTTTAAAACTTTTACTAATTTGTTGATAAATATTACTAAATATTTATTTTACTAAATCTTTATAATATGTAAAAGAATATTATTGTTTCTTTTTAATGAATAATTATTTAATATAACGTCAGTGAAATTTTTATATTGTACACGTATGTTAAAAAATTAATACATACACCATTTTCTCGACAATTATTTGATACATCGTCAATAGACTTTTTATACTACAAATGGATTGAAAAACTAACACATACACTTTATTAATTAATTAATAGTGTATTGAATATTGAAAATATACCCTAAAAAGGTACATGTCAACCCTTTAACCCCGAATTAAAATCTGTTAAACTCTACTGACAATGGATGATATAATTTTCCTATTTTAATAACATTGTAAGCTTTATAATAAGGATTATTATACAATACAATGTCAATGTAAATTTTGGATTTCATAAGCGGGTTACACATACTCTATTTCATAATGTTAATAAACTATTAATTTTGTCCATATTTTTAGAGAAACAAACTATTCTGCTGATTCGTTAGCTAAGCTTGGTGTGTCTAGAACATCAAACTTAGTTGCTTGGTTGTAATCTTCCTTTAAAGTTAATAAACTATTGACCTTTCAAAAAAAACCCTATTTCATAATTAATTAAATATTTAATATTAATACATATTCCATAAGGGGACACATGTCAACCCTTAAATCCTACATGTGCAGTTTGCTAAAATCCACTGACGGGTATTTGTATAATTTTTCTATAGAATTATTATATAATACACTGTCAGTGTAAATTTTGGACTCCATAAGCGGGTTAAGAAGTTAATACACACCCCAATTTCATAATTAAACTATTTAATATTAAGTATATATTCCCTAAGGGTACACATGTCAACCCTTAAACTTAAACCCCGCACGTGCAGTCTGCTAAATCCACTGATGGTGTATTATATAAATTTCTTATAAGATTATTATACAATACACTGTCAGTGTAAATTTTGGACTCCATAAACGGGTTGAAGTTGACACATATCCCATTTTATAATTAAATATTTAATATTAATATATATTCCTAAGGTACACATGTCAACCCTTAAAGTTAAACCCCGCACGTGCAGTCTGCTAAACTCCACTGACGGTGTATTGTATAAATTTTCTTATAGGATTATTATACAATACACTGTCAGTGTAAATTTTGGACTCCATAAGCGGGTTAAGAAGTTAACACATAATCCATTTCATAATTAAATATTTAATATTAATACATATTCCCTAAGGGTACACATGTCAACCCTTAAAGTTAAACCCCGCACATGCAGTCTGCTAAACTCTACTGACAATGTATTGTATAATTTTTCTTATAGGATAATTATACAATAAACTGTCAAATTAAATTTTACACTCCATATTGACCTTATTAAATTCTAGTAACCTTGTGAAGATTTTTAGTAACCTTATTTAATCTTTTTAATAAACCTTATTATTTTTTTAAAAAAAAATTCTTTTAAAAACTTTTAGTAACCGTATTAGACTTTTTAGTAATAATCTTAAAGAATTTAATAAGATTGCTAAGTTTATTAGCAACGTTACTAAATTTTTTTAGTAACCTTACAAACTTTTTATTAGCTTGTTGTTTTTTTAGGTTAAATTTTTATTAACTTTATTTATCAAACATAATTAATGTGAAAATTTTATTAAGTCTAATGGATTTGAAAATATTCAAATTATATAAAGTTCTTGATAAGAGAAAAAATTCATTGATGGTAATCGGTTTAAAACTAAATATATTCAAATCAAATTCTTAGTGAATAAGGAAATATATTATAATTTAGTAATTAATAATAGAGTGAAAGAGTTGACTAAAGCTTCGGACAAAATTTGTACATGTTCTATTTTTTGTTATTTTGTTAGTTCAACTAATAGGCGCATTGTGTCTGAACCGTAAAGTCTCGGGTATTTATTTGTTTGTTCAGTTTGTAAGTAGTTTATTTGAGATAGTAGTTTCTTAGTTTTTGTTGAATTCTTAT
>AWWV01007706.1:0-31339 GCA_001974805.1 Corchorus capsularis
AAAAAGATGAAAGAGAATTGTGTATATTGTATATGTGTGATTTGTGTTACAGGAGGTGGCTATTATAGTGGAAGAATAGCCTAAAGACTCCTATTAGACTTAGGAAAAGAGGCTAGGACGTTCTAGGCTTAGAGTAATCTTCAAATTTGGTCTAGAGCCTTCATAGAGTAGAATCCAAGTCAAAATAGGATTCTGGAATTTTCTGGATTTCTGCAGGAACTTCGACGTCAAATTCGGGCTTGAAGATGGCAGATCTGGGCTTTGCACTTCAAAGGAAAGTTGTAGATCTCGGAGTTAGCTTTCCAACGGCTACTCACGGGCTTAAAACGGACATCTGAGCAGAATGTTATGGCCTTTTTATGAAGACTGCGCTGAAACCGGGCTTATATCGCAAATCTGCGGGATTATTGCGGGATTTGGATATTCTTTTGGATATTAGGCCTACAAATTGGGATTTTAACTCCAATTATAGGTTTATATGGGCTGAGTATATTCCCATATAAATAATCTAAAAATCCTCAACTTCAGGGCTTCTTCTGGGCTTGGCTTCAATCCTTTGCAAATAAGCTCCAAATCTTCAATTCTTGCTTCTTGAAATAATTCTTCAATTGTCTTCAATTCTTCAAAATATCTTCAAATAATCTTCAAACACGAACTTCGCATCTCCAAATCTCCATTCCAAATAGCTAAGTCCATTTTTGAGTAAAATGTCACTAAAATAGCTCCAAAAAGAGTGAAAAACAATAAGTTTTCACTTTTCTTGTCTTCAAGACCTAAAAACACAAATACTAGCAAAATAGGGTAAAAACACATATAAAAGTAGCAAAAAGTATGGAAAAATAGCTATAAAAATATGCATAATTTTGGCTCGATCAGGTACCAAACCTTTTAGGAAAATACCAACTTGGTACCAAACCTATAATTTCGGATTATTAGGTACCAAACGTTTGAAAAAGCGTCCAATTTAGTAATTTTTCATGTGTTTGAACAAAACGCGCGTTAAGTCCCCGTTAAGTCTATTTTTCTGTTAGTACACGTGGCTTTTATGTTAAAATTATGGGTGAAAGTACATATTAGATCCCTGTGTAATGATTAATTTGCAACTAAGTCCCTGATTTCATAAATTTATATATTTTTAGCAAATATGAAATTTGGCCTCCAAAATTCGTTAATTAATAATAAGTTGATTAATAATAAATAGTTAGTTAATGCAAAATTAATGAATAATTTCAAATTATGGCCAAAAATCAATACATAACCGTAAAAATCATGGTATATATTTTTTTGGCACAAAAAAATCATGGTATATTTACATAGTGATTACTAATTAATTATAAAAAAATTACCATAGTTAATTAATATATATATACTAATTATTGTAATTATTATATAATAATAATATTATTATTGCTATAAATTAAAAATTAATATACACTTAATAAATTAAAAATTATTAAAATTATTGTTATTCCTCTGACTTCACTTTATAAAAAAAAAAAAACACAACATTCTAAAATTTTCTATTCCAAAAAGATCACATGCCCACTTTTTCAAGAACACTTCAAGGAAAATCAAGAACCATGAAGAACATGAAAAACACTAAGAACATTCAAACTCAAACCTAGAAACCGTCCACTGCTGGCACCGCTGTCCACCGAGCCGACCACCATTCACCACCGTTCACCGGAGTGCTAACCACCGTGCCGGAATCTCTAACAGCTGCCAAATTTCACCAATCGACTCCTTTCCATCAGGTTATGTACACAGATCTCTAACTTAAAATTTTCAAAAAACAAATCTAACCTAATAGATCTAACACAAACCGAATTTGAAAGCCAAATCTCCACTGTTTCCAAACCCACCGGTTCAAATAAAACCACCCCAAACTATGGGGTTCACCCATTCCTCACAACGACCACGTCGACATCGTGGTGGAAATCCTCAAACGCCTCTCATTGTCTTCTGATAAAGCTATAACCAAGCTGTTGTACCTCCACCGTCGCCGCCACAGCCATTAAAGACGGAAACCCAATGCCACCTTTCGGTGAAGAAAGTGGTGTCGAGTCACACCAGATGGCTTGTTCATCTGAGTCAGTTGGAGAGATACTAACTCGGTTAGCAAATCGGAAGAAACTCGGTGCATTAATACCCAAAGGAGAATGCGGGTGGTGGTGATGATGATGGTTGATGGCAATTTGTGGCTGAGCAATTTTCCTTCTATGGATCACACAAAGCAAGTGTTTTTCCCCTTTTTTTAAGAACTCATTGGCAAACTCCCAGTTCTATTTAAAAAAAAAAGCAAAAACCCAGATCAGTACAAGAACCAAAAAGGCAAAAGATTTAGCTAGTATCAATAATAGTAACAGAGAATAGATTCATTAGAAGAAAGAAATTTAAAAAAGGTGGAGTTTTTATGGATTTACATAAGTGTTAAGCCGTCTGATAAAGCTAGAGATGATAGTTTAGGACCTTAGGTTTGGAGGGAGGAAGAAGAAGAAACGAGGACCCAATATATTTTTTTTTGCTTTTTGTTTTTTTTACGAGTTAATTTTTTTTTATTCAAACTAAAAAAAGTTATTTTGCAAAAAAAATAAAGTAAAAAAAGTCAACAATTTTTTTAAATTAATTAAATTCCACGTGGCTATCTTAATGCCACATGGCTATTTTTTTGTCAGAAAATTAAGTATATACGCGCTCAGTAGAGCGTGTCTGTCACGCTCTAACGGATCTGTTGAAAAAGAACTAAATTGGACGCTTTTTCAAACGTTTAGTACCTAATAATCCGAAATTATAGGTTTGGTACCAAGTTGGTATTTTCCTAAAAGGTTTGGTACCAAATTGGGATTTTAGCCTTTAATTTTTTTAAAAAAAATTAGACCTTTAATTCAAGGTTTTGGTCTTCAAATTAAAATTAGCTCAAAATGATTTAATGCTCAATTTCCAAGCTAATTTTAATTCAAAAATTCAAACTTTAAATCAAAGACTTAATTCTTCTAATTAAAATTAACTCAAGGAGAGATCAAAGATCAATTTTCAAATAATTCTCATTCAAAAATCAAACCTTTAAAGACTTAATTTTTGAATTAACTTTAACTCAAAAAAGACCAAAGTCCACATTTTGTCAATAAAAATCAAAACTTTAAACTAAAAAGCTAAACTTCAACAAATCCAATACCATAATCAAGCTAATACCTTTTAATCCCAATTTACCAAATATCATCATATACATGTGTGAATTAATTAAATCTAAATAATTCATAAGCAAAATAAATCACCAAACAGGCCCTAGATTGACTACTCAACAACAAATAATCCTAGATTGCAATAAATTAAAGTAAAAAACAAGCAGAAAGAACCAAATTGAAAGGAAAAGAAATCATACCTGCTATATGACGTTGTTTTAGCACCGCCCCCTTTTGTTTTTATCAAGCTCTCCTCTTCTTCTTCCTTATTTTCCCTTCTTCTTCTCACGAGTCCTCTGAACTCGTTTGATCCTCAGTCCCTTGCCATATCTTGCTAAAGAGGCTTCTTTTTCAACAAAATGACCCTAGATTCATTATCCCCCCACTCTAAAACCTAAAAGCCCTCAATAAAATTGAAGAAAAGAATTCAATTTGGGTTTCGAAGATGAACACCAAGGATCGGTCTTGGGTTTTAAAAATAAGAGAACAAGGTTCGATTTCTGGTATTATATAAGCAAAAGGTTCGTTCCTTCCAGTTATGTTTCCTCTCCGTTGTTTCTCTTTCTTTAGAACCCAGAAACCCTTCATAACCCGAACCCATAAACCACCAATTCTCGGCAGCTATCTTGACAAATACCAAACCCCCTCATTAACTCCTTTAAAGCCCACCGGCTAATTTGATCAATTCCCACCAAAGGTAGAAATCCCCAAATTTCTCTGTATGAACCCTATCTTTAATCCCTTGAAAACCCAATGATTTTTTTAGCAAGAGAGAGTCGGAGAGGATAAATCTTGTGGGAAGAAAGTGTTTTTGTGAATGAGAGAGAAGATCCGAGATAAAGTGAGAGAGTAGAGCTCAGAGAAGAATATGCGTCCTCTTCAAAGAGAGATGATGAGAATTCTCCATGAGGGAGAAGATGAGAGTTTTTCTTTGATAGGAAAGAGAGAGTCTCTGTATTATCGAATATGTAAGATCAAATCCTCCCCCCTTTTCTAGAGAGAGGAATTGAAGATAAGAATCCTCTCCAACCACTCTCGGCTAGCTGTCATTTTTTTTATTTTTTTTCATTTTTTATGTTTCTCATTTTTTCTGTTTCTCTAGAGGATAATGAGCTGGCCATGATGACCTGGTGAGGATAATCTTCCCCTCAAGGTATAATTTTCTCTCTCTCTCTAACGGTTTTGCAACTCTTATGAATTATTTTGCTGACTTAGGCTTTTGTTGAAACTTTCTGCAATGCTTATGACTAATGTATGAAAATGTGACCTATTGATTATTATTAGTCGTGTTAGTGTGTGTTCTGCAATGCAATTTAATGCCTAAATGCATATTGAACTTGTGTTTCTATGGACCTAACTATAATGTAATGCAAAAAGGAAAAGCCTAATCTACTGCTAATGGACTGGCATTGCTTGCAGTGCCTTATTTGCATGACTTTGAATGCTCTGTTTTTATTGTTTCTATCTTGTCCTTCCACTTGAACTTGGTGTTTGTATTTGCTGCCTCTGTTTTTTGTTGTTCATGAAGATTGGTGCACATGTGAGCTGCAATTTTAATTCTAATTGTCCACTGAATTTGCTCTGTTGATTGCCCATGTGACTTGCCTATGATGCTTTGTCCTTGTTGCATTGTTCATTTTGAGTACATGCTTGCTGAATTGAAAACTTTAGATCCCTTGATTTTAGCTTTGCATGATCTCTGCTTTTTCATAAGATTTCTGGTTCCATTCTTTGCAGGCCAACCGAATCTGCTCATGGCTTTACAGAGCATTGGGACAAATTTAAGGAAGCACAACATGTTTTGAAGAAACAAACATATGTATTGAACTTTGAGAAAATACAATCTTTTTGTATTTTTGCTATTTCCATTTTCTTTGCATTTTGTAATGTGTAATCTAAAACGTGAAAGATCAAATGAGGATCAATAAATGAGAAACAATGAATTCCTTTTTTTTTTTTGTTTTTGTGATTTTATATTTCCATTTTTTTTTTACTTTTTTATAGTGACATTATAGTCACAATGCTTATAATAAAACTACTTAGCAAAATGCAATATCCAAATTCTATTTATGTAACATCTAACTAATTGCTAAATGGAGGATTAATTAATCAATGAACTAAATTGAAATTAAACTACATGATTAAAATGTAACAATGCTAAATTACTAAATGAAGCTAAGACATGAAATATGTAAAAATGCCAAAGGCGCATACTAAGAATTTTTTGGTTTTTTCAAATGCAATCTAGATGTCTAAAATGAATTAGCTAATGTAAATTAAAAGTGGACTTAAAATGACCAAAATGCCCCTGAATATGCAAATGACCAGAATGCCCTTAGTGCAAAAATGACCAAAATGCCCCTATGTGACCCTAAAGCCAATTAAGAAATAAATTGATTTAAATTGAAGGATATAGGACAAAAACGGGTGTCTACAGGTGGATACTATCATGCGCTATGTTACTTATGTTTCTTTTTTTGTTGTTATTAATGGTGAAATTTCAGTTAAGTTCTACCCTGGTAGAGAGGACTACGGCAAGGGGATCCTTTGTCCCCTTATTTGTTTTTGTTTTGTACAGAAGCTCTTCTGCTTGCTTACGATGGTCTGAATCAGAAAAAATTGCATGGGTTGCTGCTAGTCGAAATGGACCCCGAGTGAATCACACATTTTTTTTCCGATGATAGCTTGCTATTTGGGAAAGCCAATATTGGCGAAAGCGATGTGGTGAAGGATATTTTAACAAGATATGAAGAATGTTCGGGGCAAAAAATTAATTTAAAAAAATCTTTAATACTTTTCAATGGGAATACTACAAATGAGAGCAAGATAGCATTAAAACAGATGTTTGGTGTGGAGGAGCATGATTGTATTGAACGATATCTTTGGTTGTCTGCCATGGTAGGAAGGAATAGGAGACAAGCTTTTGGTGAGCTAAACGATCGAATCTGGAAAAAGATGCAATGTTGGTACAATCGTATGCTTTCTTAAGGCAGTAGAAAGGTAATGATAAAAGCAGTTCTTCAAGCTATTCCAACATATACTATGAATGTCTTTGCTCTTCCTAAAACTCTGCAGGGATATTAATAGTATTATTGGACGGTTTTGGTGGAAACAAAATGCTGATAAAAGGCCTATCTACTGGATTGGTTGGGACCATCTTTGTCTGGCAAAAGATATCGGCGGAATGGGTTTCCGAGACATGGAGAAATTTAATATGGCTTTGCTTGCTAAGCAGGGATGGAGGCTATTTTATGTAACTGATAGTCTTGCTTACCGTGTTTTAAAGGCACGCTATTTTCTACGAAAATTTTTTTTGGAAGTAGGACTTGGTTGGAATCCATCTTATACTTGGAGAAGCATTTGGAGTTCGCAATTTCTGTTGCAACATGGCACCCGATGGTGCATTGGGAATAGAGAGCAAGCGACTGTCAATGGCTCTAGATGGGTACCAACTCTAATGGATTTCACTCTTATTTCTGTGAGAGACAAAGTTGGAGAAGGTACTAAGGTTGCAGCACTAATCGACAAGGAACGAGGTTGGGACAATGACTTACTCCACCAAATTTTTAGCCCTAAGGAGGCTTCTACAATTCGGTATTTGCCATTTGGGAGAGGAAATTCGGATGATCTAATTGTCTGGCACTATGACAACAGTGGAATTTATTCAGTCCGGAGTGGTTATAAAGTCTTGTGCAACATGGAACTTTCTGCCATAATAGGAGTTCATGAAGACAAGAAACAAATACTAAGGAAGATATAGCAAGCTGATGTGCCACCAAAAATTATAGTTTTTGGGTGGAGAGTGTTCCAAGAAATTCTTCCAATTGTTGAAAACTTACGCCGGCGTGGAATGGATGTAAAATAACATTTGTCATAGGTGCAATCGGGAAGTTGAGACAATCGATCATGCGCTTATGGATTGTGAATTTGCAGCTGCGGTCTAGGAACTTATAAAAGCACAGTTTGATGAAGCACAACAGTGCCAAAGAGGGGGGACACGGGATTAGTTCGGCGACCTCGCATGGACTGATATAGTTCTCACAACCTCTTGGGCTATATGGGGAGCTAGGAATAAGGAGGTACATGACGGGGTTAAATGTGATCCTAATGATACTGCAAATTTCATTAGAACCTATCTAGTTGAGTACCAACGCTGCAAGAAGCAAGTGGAGCCGAGAGCAAAGCCATCAGTGGAGTGTTGGAAGGCACCAGATTTGGACATTGTCAAAGTTAATTTCCATGGAGCTTTCAACAAAAGAGAAATGGCCAGTAGCTTTTGGGCAATAGCACGAAATTCCAACGGTGAAGTCCTGGAAGCTTTTGCGAGGAGAATTGACAGGATTTCTGATTCTTTTGCTGCGGAGTGTAGTGCTGCTCTAAAGGTTGTACATTGGGCAAAGGAAATGGGGTTTCGATGGATTGAAGTGGAAGGTGACGCACTTACCATTATCAAAAAGATTAATAGTACAAGCCCAGTTTTTCCCCACTTGGAGCTTACATTGCAGACCTTAAAACTTCAAAACAATGGTTTGAGTTTTGTTTATTCACACACACTAGTAGACAATGCAACCAAGCTGCCGATGGCTTAGTTCATTTAGGATTTTCTCTTCTTGATGAAAAATTTTGGATGGAAGAATGTCTTGACTCTATTTCGGACATTATTCACAATGATTGTACTGATTTCACGCCTTAATGGAAATTCAGTCGTCTTTACTTCAAAAAAAATTATTAAACGGTCGATCACATATAGCTAATCAAACTTATTAGGTTGTATTGCATAAATGGCTTGTTTCAAGGCTTCCAAACCAATTTCCTTTCTCCTTATCCTCAACCTTGTCTTCTTCCACACCAATGGGCAACTGCAGCTAGATCTTTCAAATATTCCTCACAGTTGTATTGCTTTGGGACTATAGCGTTGTTCGATCTTGAAACCCCTGGGACCTGGGTCAAAACCCAGAATACGAATGTTGTAAGTTCCTCTTTCATGATCAAGTTACTAGCGCAATGTTTATACGAGCTAGTGCCGCAGTTGAAGTTACTGGCGAACTACTCATAGATATATCTGATTCCTTGAACTTGGATGCTGCTATAAATGTAGATGTTGCAACTGCTGCCTTGTTGGGCTTTTGCGGCTATAAGTTGTCATAATTTGAAGTCTTACAGTTGCTTTTGAGGGTAGGAATGGAATTAACCACCATCAATCATGTCTATCATCCAATTTCATCTCACTCCCATATACTGATCTACAAGTATACTAAATTATAAGTCCCATCTAATAATCCTGATCGAATTTTACAAGCACTGCTGGTTTGTAATTCCAAATTCCAATGTACCACAGTTATGTCTTTGACTCTTGCGGGTTTAATAAAATGACGAGTTTTAATTTTTTTTTTGGTTAAACGGGTTTTAATATATAAGTAATGCTATCTATTTACATGGTCTGTTCGGCAGTACCGTGCATTTTGTCACATTTTTTATCATTCGCATGGAAAAATAAATCAAGCATTAACACACACATATAAATGTCCCTAAGAGGACACACTAATGGTTAAACATTGAGACTTCTTATGGGAGCTCTGGTTTTAGGTGTTTGGATACTAGGGTATATTTTTTTAGGTGTTTGGAGACATGCAAATTTAAGGTAAAAAAGTGTTAGTACTATTCTCTAATGCATATCTTTAGTAACTATAGCTTTTCCCATTTTGGAATGGACAGAGTGGAATTATGGTATAGATAAGAACTACATGTAACCCATTTCAAATGTCACCTTGATGAGTAGATGCACATTAGATGACTTGAATTGTGTTAGTATTTCCTTCCCCTTTTTGTAGGAGTTTTTATTTGATGCATTGCTAGTGTATAGAATCTATACACTGTCAGTGAATGAGAGAGTGACACACCTCATTAATGAGTAAAAATAAATATTGAAAGACCTTCAAAAATAAATACTCCAAAACTTTAATGATTTAATTTGATAAAAATAAATTAGGGTTTTATTATTTCTAACGTTTACTTTTCTAAATCTTTCTTGGCCGACAACTCAATGGAAAAACTCAAAATCATATTCCATGAAAAAATTTCCTATACAGATGCAGGTAAGTCTGTTGAATTTGGGTGCCCCTATGACAAACAACCATTTTCTTATTTTACTGGTTTCCCATGCTCTCGTCTTTTAATTAACTTTGCTATTAATTTTCTAAAAAAAATTCTCTTTATATAAAAACAAAAAAAATCATTCTTAATGAAATTAGTAAGAACTATCAAAAAATATGATTGAAGGCCGGTTGTTGTTAATGGGAACCAATGGATTTCGAAGAAGTGAAAACATATATGATTTAATTGGAGGGGCATGGTTAATTTTTATTTAAGGAGGAAATTCATTAAACTATTGAAATCATAACGGGTTGGGAGGAATGTAATGGAAGAGGAAAAATAAAATGGAAGGAAGAAGATACTTTGAGGGTTGAGCCTTTGGAAAGACGATAAGTAAAGACTACTATTATAGTGTTAGGTTTTTTTTGCCTCAATTCCTAATTAGATTTGAGTTAGGATTTTTTCTAGAATTTTTTGATTGGTGGATAAGAATCCTAATAGGAAAGGGATTCTTGGAGTCCAAGTTTGTGTTAGTATAAATAAGTAGTTTCTGTTTAGTTTTTTGAGTGGGAGATATTTTGTGAGATTGTGAGAGAGAAAAAGCTGAGAAAACTTTATGTTGTTTTAAGAGAATCACCCATGTTGGGTGGATTAGATTGAGAGTTTGCTAGAGAGATTGTTATGATTGTTGATTGTAATTGATTGATTTGATAGTGCAGATTTGTGGCATAGGTCCACAAGAAAATTTTTGTTTTGTTGTTTTCGCTTTAATTATTTGTTTGGTTAATTCCTGGGATATCCGAAGTTACAACAAGTGGTATCAGAGCCTGGTTGATTAGAGATGACAGAAAGCAACGGATCAGCTTTGAAGTTTGAGATTGAGAAGTTTAATGGAATGAACAGTTTTCAGATGTGGCAGAGTACGGTAACAGATCTGTTAGTACAACAAGGATTGGGAGATGTGCTTGAAGCTGATAAGCCTTCAGTGATGGATGACAACAGGTGGAAAGATATTCAACGAAAAGCAGTAAGTACAATTCGTTTGTCTCTTACTACTGAAATTAAGTATGATGTGTTAGATGTGAAAACCCCAAAGGAGTTGATGGATAAGTTGGAGTCGATTTATATGTCAAAATCGATTACTAACATGTTGTGTTTGAAGAGAGAATTATTTGGGTTGAAGATGAAGGTGGGAACAAGTTTAAGGGCACACCTAAACAAGTTCAATAGATTGGTTACTCAGCTGGCAAGTGTGGATGAAGTCATGAAAGAGGTTGATAAAGTAGTTTTGTTGATTAATTCTCTTACCGACAGGTATGATCCTGTGACTAGAGCTTTGATGGTTGGTAGGAAAACCCTGAGCTTGCAAGATGTGACTTCTGCAATTTTTGAGTATGATAGATTGAAAGAAACTGAAAAGAAAGATGAAGAGAATGGTGCTCTCACGGTGGAGCGTGGAAGAACTAATGGAAGAGATTATAAGAATGATGCAAGATCAAAGGGTAGATTCAATGAAAGAGGAAGATCAAGTTCGAGGCTAATGGTAGATATGAGTAGCAAGGAGTGCTATTATTGTCATGAGATGGGGCACATAAAAGCCTATTGCAAGAAGTTAAAGGAAGATTTGGCGGATTTCATGAAATCTAAAGAGAAGAATAAGGGTGGTGTTAATGTTGCTGCAGCTGTTGATAGTGAGGAATATTCTGATGAAGAAACTGTTGTTTTGATGGTATAAGAAGAAAAGAAAGACACTAGAGATATGTGGGTGTTTGATTCTGCTTGTTCTGAACATATTTGCACAAAGAAAGAATGGTTTTCGAAACTTGAGAAGTGTGATAAGTCTGTTTACATGGCTAATAATGGTGAAGAAAAAATTGAAGGCATTGGGAGTGTGAAACTTCGTTTGCATGGTGGAAGTGTCAAGATGCTTGGGAACGTGAAGTATGTTCCAAAATTTACAAGCAATTTGATTTCGCTTGGAAAGTTGGATAGCTTGGGTTATGGATATTCTTGCCGAGATGGAGGCTTGAAGATCACCAAAGGTTCGATGATTGTGATGAAAGGAGTGAAGAATTCGAAGAATTTGTATGAGTTGATTGGAAGCACAATTAGAGGAGATGGATCGGTATTTTCACATCAAATTGAGAAGAAGGATGTGGACTTGCCAACAAAGAAGAAAGTTACTTTTGCAGATTTAGTTAAAGGGTGGAGCAATTAAGCTTTGATGAAGGAATTTGAGTCAAGGTGGAGATTGTTAGGTTTTTTGCCTCAATTCCTAATTAGATTTGGGTTAGGATTTTTTCCAGAGTTTTTTGATTGGTGGACAAGAATCCTAATAGGAAAGGGATTCTTGGAGTCCAAGTTTGTGTTAGTATAAATAAGCAGTTTCTGTTTAGTTTTTTGGGTGGGAGATATTTTGTGAGATTGTGAGAGAGAGAAAGCTGAGATAGCTTTATGTTGTTTTGAGAGAATCACCCATGTTGGGTGGATTAGATTGAGAGTTTGCTAGAGAGATTGTTATAATTGTTGATTGTAATTGATTGATTTGATAGTGCAGATTTGTGGCATAGGTCCACAAGAAAATTTTTGTTTTGTTGTTTTCGCTTTAATTATTTGTTTGGTTAATTCCTGGGATATCCGAAGTTACAACATATAGAAAATATGGCCAATCAATACCAGCGTATTATTTGAAAATAAAAGAAAAATTGAATTAGCTTTTAGTGATCTAAAAAGATTAAACTTAGATATATTTATTTTGAAAAGCTTTTAAGTTCATATTTTTCTCATTAACGAGGTATCACCCTCTCATTCACTAACAGTGTATAGATTTTATACACTGACACACTGACAATGCATCAAATATAAACTGTTTTAATAGTGCTCAAATTCCTGCCTAGGTAGAAAAAGGATTTCCCACTTTTGAGTGCAACGAGCCGGCCATAAAGGCTAGGCCCAACGTACGTGCAAATTTAAGCCATATATACTGGCCTATGATCTCTAAATTAAAAGTCCACATTGCGCTTGGTTCATGAATATCTCTAGTCTTTCTTAAAACCTTGTCAGACAGAATCATTTAAAGCCGTAGTACTGCAAATGGGACTTTCACCACCAAATCTGCTTACCTTAGTCGAGACCAAGACTGATCATATTCAGAGTCATAATGTCATTTGGAAATGTAAGGTACAACCCAAAATCCAAACTTTCTTGTGGCTTGCTTTTAACAATAGAATTTTTTTTTTGGTATCTTATCCGGTATTCAGGATTTGTCTTGACTAATCCGGATCCAACATGCGTCGCGCATCTGGTTATGGTGGGTGAGTCTACCAACAGGGGCAGCTGTGTACGCAAGGTCTCGAACCTAGACCTGCTTAAGCTGGAACAAGCCGCTTACCACTTAATCCAACCCCTTGTTGGTTTTTACAATAGAATTTTGTGCAATGAGAACAAAAGAAACATGAACCTCACCGATAACCCCAAGTGTATAGCATTTGCGGAGCCTCATCTGAGTCAGTTGTTCATGTACTTCGGGACTGCAAGAATGCTGCTGCAATTTGGAAAACCCTCATGATTGATACAAGGTTTCGAAACTGCTCCAGCATGAGTTTGCAAGAATGGATTTTCCTTTAATAGCGTGCACTGCAAAAATGTTAACTTAAGAGGATGGTTGGCTAATGCTTTTTTCGAATGTTTGCTGGCAAATCTGGAAATGGAGGAATGCCAATGTCTTCACCAACACTGAATTCCATATGAGAGGAAAATTGAGACTATTGGCAAAATTATGAAGGAATGGAAAGATGCCATGGGGACTGATGATAGAGGCAACCAAGCTAGAGGACTCCAAATCCTAGTGTAGGCCTCCAATGGATTGAAGCCATTTTGAAGGCTGATTGTATTGGGTCAGCCACCCCAGAATTATTATGTACTTGGGCCTTGGGCCCGTTTATAAAAAAAAAACCTTGTTGGAACGAGAAATTACCCATTGTTACAAAGGATTTTATTTTACAATAGATCGCGTATATATAAATTTAGTGAAAAGCTGCTCGGGTTGGGAAGAGCGGTACCCATTGTTACAAAGGATTTTATTTTACAATAGATCGCGTATATATAAATTTAGTGAAAAGCTGCTCGGGCTGGGAAGAGCGGTGATGATCAGAAGGGGACCATTGACGACCATGGCGATATATATATGGCAAAAATAAAGTAGCTGAAAGATACAAACAGATTATAAGGAGACGTCCGGACCACACTCACATGGCACCCTTGCACGTTGCGCTATATATGCATGTCTTTCTACATTTGTTCCCAAACCCTCCTTTGTCCTTACCATATGCTATCTCATCTTGCATTTGCATATATATATTTGCTTGCTTTTTTGCCTCTGTTACGTACCCACCAAAAAACAAAGTAACCCAACATGCATATTCCCCCGGGTCTAGATCTAGATAAAGGAAAACAAAGGGTGATCTGATCAATGAGATTAATTATTTTATATGATCAGTACATTTCAAATTTGTTATATTCACTAACTTATTCCCCACCAATCGAAATCATTTGTGTCTATATTTTGTACTTCATGAATATCCTAAGTTTTGTCTTTGTTGGTAGAAGCACACACACCCCTCACCATGCATGTCTTGGTGCATTCAAGATTTTATTTTTTACGATGTTCATTGCAAAAATCGAATCCCCATTGATATATAATAATTCATTAATTAGTTAGGAACCTCTTAGGGCTGTTTGTTTCAAGGGTATATCGAAATATGTCCAAGTAGGGGAGGGTTTTAAGTGAAATACCCTATTTGGATACTTTAGTGTATCGAATATATCCTTACGCGTCGTGATTACCACAGTGTTGAAAATGCGCGAGTAACGGAATAACGTGATACGTACTCACATCAACAGGTGGCTATATCCCGTTACCCCAAACAAAACGACCTCTTCAACGGCTTACTGCTCAAAAGGGCTCCTGAACTTACACAAAACGGGCAAAACAGCCTATGAACTCTAATTGCAGCCAAATAAGCCCCTAAACTCTTAAAAAAGCCAAATAAGCTCTTTTCTGAGGGCTAAATATTGAAATGAGGACTAAACTATTCAAGTTTTTCTCAAATAAGGATCAAAATACACAATTTCAGCAAATTAGAATATATACTTAATTTTTTTTACACATTGGATACAATATAAGTTAATACTAGTGTGTGAGATATATATAAACTGAAAAGCACACGATAATTTTATATCATATTACGTTTAATGAATTTATTTTGATTAATAGGGTTTGATTTTTAATTAACATGATAATATTATTTTTCCAATCAAATTCAACGTGTACGCATGAGAAGCATTGGTTTTCATTTAAGGATTACTTAATTTGTAAAAACTTGCTAAGTATATGTTTTAATTTGTTGGAATTGTGTATTTTGATCCTTATTTGAAAAAATCTTGAAACATTTAGTCTTTATTTCAGCATTTAGGCGTCCAAAAAGGACTTATTTGACATTTTTAAGAGTTCAGGGACTTATTTAGCTGCAAATAGAATTGTGACTTATTTGGCCGTTTTGTGTAAATTCAGGAATCTTTTTGAGCAATAAACCCCTCTTAAACATACGTATGAAAGAGATTAACTTTCCCTCATTGAAACTATATCTCTAACAATTTACACAACAATTTCTTCTATCAATAATATCCCTTGCTGTTTTTCTCTTTCAAAAAAAAAAAAATTTACACAACAATAAGAATGAACCAACACTATAGTAATGATTATGGAGTAATATTAAATATTCTGTTTGCTTGTAAGTTGTAACAAAGTTTGGTTAGCTGTTTAGTTAAAATGGCCCTTTCGAATCTTTTTGTTGCTTGATTCTCTCTCTCTCTCTCAAGACCTGAGCATTATGTTTGTAAAGTTGATATGTCTGCATGAAGTTAATGCGAATGTGCCCACAAATTAAAGAGTGTACCAATATATGGCAGGCTTAATTACGTACAGTTCATCGTCACCCCAAAAGAATATACCTCTCATATGTAAACACCTTCTCAGTTCTCTCCATCAAGGTTTTTGCGTGCGTTGTAATTTTCTTTTAACCATTAGACTCTAAAATCAATTACTACATTTTTTTAGGGGTGAAAGAACTCATAGATTGAAATATTATCAATCCGGAAAATCTATATATCTTTATCTTTATCTTTATCTTTATATTATATTATAAGTCTAAACTTTAAAAACATTGACCTGAAATATCTAAAATATCATTTTTAATTTTAAAATTTTAGTATTTCTTTAAAGGGTAAACATGTATTTTTATTTCATTTAAATGAATTAATTATGTAATTATGTTTCTTCAAACTCTTAATATCTAAAATAAAATATCATACTCTTAAAATACATTCCAATCAAACTCTTTATTTAAATTCTAATACCCTCATGTTGGAGTAGTTTAAACCGAGTAATAAAATAGTTTGCTTAGGTGTCATGTTATTATTGGTTTGTTACAATGTGTAAGTGTGGTTGAGTGCATGGGATTAAATCCCATATAAAACCTAAGTATAAAAGCAAAAGTATGTGCTGTCAGTTTAAGTTTAAAGTGAAAAAACCAAATTTGTGTCGTTGTTCTTGAAAGCCAGTGTGCGGCTATGGCGTTTTGCAGATTCTGAAATTGTTTGGTGAATTAAATAAAGTTTAGTTTGTGGCTTTGGTTATTGAGATATTGCTTTGGTATTTTCTAGCTTCTACATTTGGTATCAGTCGCCATAAGATCCTGATGGCTACAAATATGCAGTTTGTGCAAACTCCATAAATCAAATTTGATGGTAAAAACTTGTTTCAAGAGTGGGTTGTACAGATGCGATTTTTTCTAAAATCGTTAGATGTGTGGGAAGTTGTTGAAGAGGGATTCGTTCAACTAGAAGATACTACTGGTTGGACAGTTGCCCAGAAGAATGAATTGAAAAATCTTCGCAAGAAAGATGATCGAGCCGTCCACCATATAACGCAGTATGTTGAGATGTCAGTCTTTCAGAAGTTGATTAATGTGAGTCATCAAAAGAAGCTTGGGATACTGATGGGTGTCGTATTCCACCAAAAATAAAAATCATACAAAACCTATAGATAGGGTAAGCACGAGTCGATCCCACAGAGAACTATAGTTTTAATTACTTTTCCTAAAGTTGTGAACTAAAATAAAATGGGGGATTTTATGTAGAAATTAATTAAACTAAAAAAACACAAATTAAACTAATAGGGAGATTAAAGAAACAATTAAATAGACATTCCAATTTCAAGACAATCGCACTCTTGGGTTAAAAGGATTTGATTCTTGGCATCAATTAATATCTAACTTGGTAAATAGATGGCGTAGATTAATGTCAAACGCCCATTAATCCATATCTTTCCTTAGTCTTCATTAGTCATGACGCAAGTCCTAGACTAAATCCTAACAAGTTTACTAACCTAGTTCCAAGCGTCTACCAGATTCAAGTAACCCATTGCTTTAAGAACTAGAAAGATCTTAGCCAACAATAGACAATGCTCACTAATATAGGCAACATTCAATCTATATTCAAGATTCTCTTAGAGGGCTACTCTAAGTTGTTACTTGTGATTTGATTACCTACGATTGCATATAGGAATCTCATCTAACAATAGAAATCATACGTAATTAAATAGATGGCCATCCTAAACAATCAAGCATGAAATCATTCAAATAATTCAGAGAAAATTGAAATACTTACAAGATAGATGAATAAGTGCAGAGCCTCACAAATCAATACCCAAGAGATTGAAAGTCTTAAAATTGATTAACTAGAAAAGAAAAATTACAAAAGAATCAAGAATAGAGAAAAACTCCATTCTTTTCTTTGGAGGAAAAGTGGCGTAAAACCTAAAGCAAAATTTCCAATTGGAAAAATTCAATTCAAGCAAATCCGGCTACCTATACTTAAATAATGTTTTAACCTAATTTAATTATTGGCAAGTTACAATTTTGCCCAAATAAAATCCTAATAATTAGTATGGGGTATACAAGTCTTTCCAAGGCCCAAATGTAATGTGTCCAGCTGGTCTTAATATTAAGCCCAATAAGTAGAGCCCAACGTGCCTTCCAAATTCTGTCTTGATTTCACAACCCTGTTTCGACCCTGCGGCAGGTTGAGTTCGAGCTTGATTTCGACCCGCTCCAGGTTGAAACAGAATTTTTCCAACTTGTTCTAAATAGCTCCAATTTAGCTCCTTTTGCCTTGAACACTCCAATATGTACGTAAAACATAAATATGAATAAATTAAGCATCAAGTACATAGAAATAGGCATATGATCAAATAGAATTAACATATAAAATATAGGAAAATATGTGCCTAACAAATTCCCCCACACTTAGATCTTGCTAGTCCCTAGCAAGCTAGAAAAACAAAACAAAAACTAAACACTAAAAGAAAACTAAACTAAAACAAACAAATGCATATGCAAACAAACACTCTAAAATCAAAAAGGAAAATCACATGCAACAAATGACTTAGTTCCACTTTCATAAGCACACGGTAGATTTTAGCGTAAACTACAAGCCTTTAAACCCCTAAGCGTCCCTAGAGGAGGAGTATAGTCTCCTGAGGGCTTACTTAACTAGAACGACACCCACAAACATTATGTGGAAGAATTTAACCAGAGAAGCAAAAGTTTTGAAAAGCAAAAATTTTTGGAAAAATTTTAAAAATTGTTTTTGAAAAGCCTTCTCTAATCGAAAATGCAAAGAATAGACCTTTAAAATAGACATTTCCCTCCCCCACACTAAAATAACACATTGTCCTCAATGTGAAAGTGGTTGCTAAAATAATCAACCAAAAATGTGTTTTTATCAAAAAGAATTTTGCAAATGTGGAGTACGCAAAAGGTCATCTCAAAAATTCATCCACTAATTCTAGAAAGGTATAGTAAAGGTTAGTAAAAATTCAAAAGTAATATAAATCAAATAAAAATACGCTCAAAAATCCAATCAAAATATTATAGGATTCATCATACCTTAATAGGTATTTATAATCCACTCATAATAGTATACTTACCATAGGCTTGCAAAACTATCCAATCTCCACTAAATATTAGCTCAAATGAAATAAAACATAGTATACACAAGAACTAGAATGCATTAATAATAAGGGTTGTAATGGGGCTAATGGGTAAAGTGGACTATCAAAGAAGGGTAAAGGATATATCAAAAATATCTCAAGAAAGGTGAAGTGTAAATAATCATGGGCAAATATATCAATGAGTAGCCCAAACTTGGCTCCAAGAACTTCAACTTTCTTCTTCCTTCTTAGCTTTACCATAAACTATGAATGCTCAAATGGATGTCCATAACTATAAAGACAAGTGTCTTTTTTTTTTCTTTTCTTTTTTTTTTGAATTTTCTTGGTGGTTGCATTTTATGCTCTCCCACCTCAAGTTACTAACTTGATTTTTTTTTTAACACTGTTCAATTAAATCACTTGGATATCTACTCAACCCTTCAAATAGGATCTCCAACTAAGGAATAGAAGGAATCCCTCACAAATAACCGATTTCCATGCTTTAGCCAAGAACCAAAAATAAAACAAGTCAAACTTCACCAATCAAGAGATAATAAGGCTAAGAGAAAACTTGTCTTTCTTTCAAAGGGTTAGGGTTCTTTGGGATAATGTGGCTAAGAACAAACAATATATCAACTATCGGTTATAACCAAGAAAAAGACTCAATGGGGTTCACTACTATGGTCTTTCAAAAGGGTTAGCAACAATTTGGCACAAGTTCAATCCTAAAATGCATATTTTCTAGTTCCATAGAAGTGTATACTATAAAGATAATAAGCTAAATATACAAATCGCCTCGAAAGGATAGTTAAGCAAGTTCTATAAGTAATACTTTATGAAAAACTCCCATATAAATTTCAATCAAAGATTGCATATGAAAATTTGAAATATATTACAAATGCCTTAATACTAAACTAAACCATGCCAAACTAGCTTTCATAGATAAATCAAAGAGATAAGACAATGTGTACTCAAAACAATTTTAGAATTTTTGAAAACAATTTCAAAAATCAATGAATTGCTTTAAAAATCTTTTTGGTTAGATCAATAGCAACACGTTAAGCACAAGGGTGGGGAAACAATTATCAATAACATGATATATGCAATACTTAATCTATCAAGAAAGTGTGCACCCAATCCAATAAATCAAGCAAGCATATCAATAAGCACAAAGTATCATAGCATGTCTTATATAAGGTCCTAAACATGCAAAACTAAATGCAACATGAAAAATTAAAGAAAAAGATAGGAAAAACTAACTAACTCCGTTACCAATATGCACCATTATAAAAAGAGCAGCAGCCTATGCTATCTCAATTTAAATGAACCATTTCACATGGGTTCATAAAGCTCAAAAGCATGCGTTATGAATGTCAAAGTACAAATTAAGGTCAATAAAGTATCATAGCATGTTTTTTTTTTTTGAATAAAAGAAATAAAATAAAATAAAAAATAAAATTTTTGGGTTAATTTTGAAAATTTCCTGAGTCAACCTGAAAAGGGTTGAGTTCACCCTTTTTAGGGTTGACTCAGGAACTTTTGGCCAAACGTTCAAAAATTCCTGTGTCGACCCGGATAAGGGTCATTTGGACCCTGTTTTACAGGTCCAAACAGGAAATTCACAGCAGCAAATTTTCTTCCAAAATAAGAGCAAAATTGGTTCTAACGGAGAAAGAAAATTTTTAACCTAAATGTGCACGTGTGCAATTGATGCATGTAGAATGCTAAATGCATGAATGGTATATAAATAAAATAAAATAAAATAAAATAAAATAAAAATAAAATCATGGGTTGCCTCCCATCTAGCGCCGTCATTTAACGTCTTTGGCTAGACATTTCCATTCTCTATTTGTCAAGGAGGATTTTTCCACCTCAGTGCAAAAATCAAATATGAACAAAATCGAAAGATATGAACATATAAGAATAAAAGAAAAGTAAAGAGATATGGAAGGAAGTCACCTATTTTGCTTAAAGGAACCCCATGAATGGCTAGTAAAGCCAATGCCCTTGTTGTTGCCGTGGTGGGTTTGTGCAAGAGCTTCTTCAAGTGAAAGAAATTGATTTTAGACCCTTCTTGCATTCTCAGCATCTCAGCAACATTGTTAAACTTGCAGGCATCATCATTTTCAAAGAATGGCTCCATTATCACCCATTCGTGACATGAATCATCACCATTGAAGCATCCAAACTTCAAAAACTTTTCAATCCCTAGGAAATCATGATTCTCACATCCCAAAATTTCGATTGGAGAAGATCTATCAATCATATCGACTTCGGATGCGGAATTTCCACTTAAATTTGGCTCAGGAAGGAGTTGAGGTTGATTAAGTGAAGAAGTTATCTCATCAAGTTCATCTGGAAAAGTTGTTGTTTCAACCTCTACGAAGGTTGAAACAATATTTGTTTTCTCTTCTTTTCCAACTTCATTCTCAACTTGGTTCACTTCCCATGGTTCATTTTCTTCTTCCTCAAGGGTATTGAGGTAAGTTTCAACCCTTCCTAAGGAATCAACAAGTTGTCCCAATTGATTTCCCAGATCTTCTATTTCTTGTTCATGTATCGATAATTTTTGTTTAATTAACAATTGTCCTTTAGCAAGTAACAACTGTCCATCAACAAGCTTTTCCATGAAAGCCACCAAGTGTGCAGGAATCTGTTGTTCCTCCAATGGGTCATAACTTGCATATGGCTCATAACACGAACTAAGAAAATGTTGACCTCCATGCTGCTCATATGGTGGATAATCTTCATAACCTGAATTGTGAGAATAATGGTTGTAATAAGGGTCATAGTAAGAAAATCCATCATAAGCGCTAAATTGGTCCATTATAAAAAAATAGAATTTAAGTTAAAGGAACGAGGAAACCAAATTTAGCCAAATGAAGGTGACTTGTACAGCAGCGCCTAATGCCTAAACCTGCAAAATTAACAAAAACACAAAAACAAACACAAAAACAAAATACGAAAAATAAAAACAAAAATAAAGAAAAGTAACAAAACAAATGAGTTCCTCGGCAACGGCGCCAAAATTTGATGGGTGTCGTATTCCACCAAAAATAAAAATCATACAAAACCTATAGATAGGGTAAGCACGAGTCGATCCCACAGAGAACTATAGTTTTAATTACTTTTCCTAAAGTTGTGAACTAAAATAAAATGGGGGGTTTTATGTAGAAATTAATTAAACTAAAAAAACACAAATTAAACTAATAGGGAGATTAAAAAACAAGTAAATAGACATTTCAATTTCAAGACAATCGCACTCTTGGGTTAAAAGGATTTGATCCTTGGCATCAATTAATATCTAACTTGGTAAATAGATGGCGTAGATTAATGTTAAACGCCCATTAATCCCTATCTTTCCTTAGTCTTCATTAGTCATGACGCAAGTCCTAGACTAAATCCTAACAAGTTTACTAACCTAGTTCCAAGCGTCTACCAGATTCAAGTAACCCATTGCTTTAAGAACTAGAAAGATCTTAGCCAACAATAGACAATGCTCACTAATATAGGCAACATTCAATCTATATTCAAGATTCTCTTAGAGGGCTACTCTAAGTTGTTACTTGTGATTTGATTACCTACGATTGCATATAGGAATCTCATCTAACAATAGAAATCATACGTAATTAAATAGATGGCCATTCTAAACAATCAAGCATGAAATCATTCAAATAATTCAGAGAAAATTGGAATACTTACAAGATAGATGAATAAGTGCAGAGCCTCACAAATCAATACCCAAGAGATTGAAAGTCTTAAAATTGATTAACTAGAAAAGAAAAATTACAAAAGAATCAAGAATAGAGAAAAACTCCATTCTTTTCTTTGGAGGAAAAGTGGCGTAAAACCTAAAGCAAAATTTCCAATTGAAAAAATTCAATTCAAGCAAATCCGGCTACCTATACTTAAATAATGTTTTAACCTAATTTAATTATTGGCAAGTTACAATTTTGCCCAAATAAAATCCTAATAATTAGTATGGGGTATACAAGTCTTTCCAAGGCCCAAATGTAAGTGTCCAGCTGGTCTTAATATTAAGCCCAATGAGTTGAGCCCAACGTGCCTTCCAAATTCTGTCTTGATTTCACAACCCTGTTTCGACCCTGCGGCAGGTTGAGTTTGAGCTTGATTTCGACCCGCTCCAGGTTGAAACAGAATTTTTCGAACTTGTTCTAAATAGCTCCAATTTAGCTCCTTTTGCCTTGAAACACTCCAATACGTACCTAAAACATAAATATGAATAAATTAAGCATCAAGTATATAGAAATAGGCACATAATCAAATAGAATTAACATATAAAATATAGGAAAATATGTGCCTAACAGATACTTTGATTGAGTCCTATCAAGGTGTAGCACCAGTTCAAAGGGTGAAACTGCAGACATACAGGAGGCAGTTTAAGCTTCTTCAACAAGAAAAGAATGAGAAGATTGTTGATTATTTTACGAGGACGCAGAAAATTGTTAACAATATCAAAGCCAATGGTGAAACCATTACTGATGTTCAGATTATGGAGAAAATTCTTCGGACCTTAACGGAGCGATTTGATGTTATCACTACCATTGAGGAGTCGAAGGACCTGAAAACTATGACTATTGCTGGTTTGCAGGGAACATTGGAGGCACATGAATATAAGTTAGATGAGAGGTCTGCAGGAACTGTTGAGCAGGCATTGAAAGCTTAAATTGATGTGAAGAAGGAGAAAGCTAAAACATCAAATAAAGGCGAATCCAGCCAACAAAGAGGCAGAAATTTCAAGCCTGGTCAAAGGCAAGGTGGTAGAGGTTTTGGTAGAGGTAATTTTGATTGTAGAGGCAACTTTGATCGAAAAGGTAATACTGATCAAACTCGTGATATGTCTAATGTCCAGTGTTATAAATGTCAGAAGTATGGGCATTATCAGTCTGAATGCAAGTCGCATATTCAGTGTCATAATTGTGGCAAATATGGTCATCTTAGTAGAGATTGTCGTTCCAAGTGACAGGAAAATAGAGATCATCATGCGAAAGTTGCAGGGAATGATGGTGATTGCACTGAAACATTGTTGCTAGCCAGTTCAGATGGTGCAGATGGTTATGATAGCCAATGGTTGTTGGATACAGGTTGCAGTAATCATCTTAGCGGAAATAAGTCCTTGTTTTCTGACTTTGATGATTCGTTTCGTAGATCATTGAGACTTGGTGATGATCGGTCCATACCGGTATATGGGAAAGGCAAGATTGGTATCAAGCTAAAGGATGGGACATTGAATTTTATTTCTGAAGTTTTTAACTCTCTAAATGTTAGTCAGAATTTATTGAGTGTGGGGCAGTTAGCTGAAAAGGATTATGATTTGCATTTCAAAAGGCATGGCTGCATTATTTACGATGCTGATAATCGTATGATTGCAAAGGTAAAAATGTCTAAAAACCGTTTGTTTCCTTTGCAACTTAATTATGATGAACCTTCTTGTCATGCTTCTGTGATTGTTGATGATAATTGGCTTTGGCATATGAGATTTGGGCACTTGAATTTTCATAGTCTTGATTTCCTTGCTAGGAAGAAATGGGTTTTTGGGTAGCCAGGTTTTAAAGTTCCTGACAAAGTTTGTGAGACCTGTGTTTTGGGAAAGAAGCATAGGGAAGTCTTTCCTAAAGGACAGGCTTGGAGAGCAGCTAGACCACTTGAACTTGTTCATTCAGATTTATGCTCTGTGGAGATTCCTTCCATTGGTGGTAATAAGTATTTTATCAGTTTCATTGATGACTTTAGTAGAAAGGCATGGGTTTATTTTTTGAAGCATAAATCTGATGCTTGTGATGCTTTCAAGCAGTTTGTGTTCTATGTTCAGAAGCAAAGTGGGTATAGTCTTAAAATTTTGAGAACTGATAGGGGTACGGAATATACTGTATGTGATGATTTCTTGGAGAAACATGGTATTTTGCATCAGTTGACAACTAGGTACACACCTCAACAGAATGGGGTAGCTGAAAGGAAGAATAGAACTGTCATGGATATGGTGAGATGTATGCTGCATAGTAAAAATTTGCCGAAATGTTTTTGGGCTGAGGCTGTTGCTTGTGCTATTTATGTTCTGAATAGGTGTCCTACAAGGAGTGCTCTTGACAAAACTCCACAAGAAGCTTGGACTGGGAACAAGCCCAACATTGGGCATCTTAAGGTATTTGGCTGTATAGCTTTTGCTCATGCGCCTGATGAGTTGCGAAAGAAGCTGGATGACAAAGCTGAAAAGTGTATTTTTATTGGCTACAGTCATGAGACAAAAGGGTACAAGTTGTATAATCCGAAGACGAAGAAGATTGTTGTTAGTAGGGATGTTACTTTTGATGAAGATGGTGTTTGGGATTGGTCTAATGATGGCAAGGATTTGTAGCCTAGACCTGCTGTTGTTGATGATGGATTTAATATTAATCGAGAGGTGGAGCCAATACCTGCAGCAACTTCTAGCAGCCCACAAAGATTGAGGCAGCCTAATGTTCGTTTGCAGGGTTATGAGGTTACTACTGATTCTGATTCTTTTGATGACAGTGATGACATGGTTCATTATGCCATGTTTGCAGATTGCGATCCTTTGACATTTGAGGATGCTGCTTGTGATGATCATTGGGTGAAAGCCATGGATGATGAGATTCATGCTATTGAAAAGAATGGTACTTGGGAGCTTACTTCTCTTTCCAAGGAAAAGAAGCCAATTGGTGTTAAATGGGTGTACAGGACTAAGTACAAGCCCAATGGTGAAGTGGATCGCTTTAAAGCGCGCTTGGTAGCCAAGGGTTACAAGCAAAAGCCAGGTATTGATTATTTTGAGGTATTTGCAGCTGTTGCTAGACTTGATACTGTTAGAATGGTTATTTCACTTGCTGCTCAGAATAGTTGGAAAATTATGCAAATGGATGTTAAGCCTGCTTTTTTGAATGGTGTTCTTGAGGAGGAGGTGTATGTTGAACAACCTCCAGGTTATGTTAAGAAGGGGGAAGAAGACAAGGTTTACAGGTTGAAAAGGGCCTTGTATGGATTGAAACAAGCGCCTAGAGCATGGTATACTCGCATTGATTCTTACTTTCTTGATCATGGTTTTTAGAGGTGCCCATATGAGCATACCTTGTATGTAAAATCTAACCTGCAGGGTGATATCATCATTGTGTGCTTGTATGTGGATGATTTAATTTTCACTGGCAATAATCCAAAGTTGTTAGTGAGTTTCAGGGAGGCCATGATTGCTAAGTTTGAGATGACTGATATGGGTTTGATGTCTTACTTCCTTGGTATTGAAGAATTCAAGATGGAGTCTTGCAATCCTATTTTGACTCCTATTGAAGAAAGGTTGAAACTTGTGTTAGATGGCAGTGGTGAGTTAGTTGATGCAACTAACTACAATAGTTTAGTCGGAAGTTTGCGGTATTTGACAGCTATGAGGCCTGATACCATGTATAGTGTGGGGATAATTAGCAGGTTTATTTAGAATCCGCGGCAATCTCACTTGCAGGCAGCTAAGTGTATCTTGAGATACATCAAAGGTATACAGATAGTGATTGGGCAGGTGATGTTGAAAAGCGGAAAAGTACTTCTGGTTTTGCGTTCCATCTTGGAATTGGTGTGTTCTCTTGGCTGTCTAAGAAACAACAGGTGGTTGCTCTGTCCACTGCAGAGGCAGAGCATATTGCAGCAGCAAGTTGTGCTACTCAGGCTGTATGGTTGCGAAGAATGCTCAGTGAGTTACAACATGAACAGGTGAAGCCTACAAAGGTGTTTTGTGACTACAAGTCAGCAATTGCAATGACAAAGAATCCAGTGTTTCATGGTCGCAGCAAGCACATTGACATCAAGTATCACTACATTCGAGACTTGGTGAGAGACAATGAGATCGCGGTTGAGTTTTGCTCATCTGAGGAGCAAGTTGCTGATATCTTTACAAAGCCATTGAAGACGGATGTGTTCTTGAAGCTAAAAAAGATGCTTGGCATGGTGAAACTTGAAGACTTGGTTTAAGGGAGGCTATGTTGGAGTAGTTTAAACCAAGTAATAAAATAGTTTGCTTAGGTGTCATGTTATTATTGGTTTGTTACAATGTTTTAGTGTGGTTGAGTGCATGGGATTAAATCCCATATAAAACCTAAGTTTAAAAGCAAAAGTATGTGCTGTCCGTTTAAGTTTAAAGTGAAAAAACCAAATTTGTGTCGTTGTTCTTGAAAGCCGGTGTGCGGCTATGGCGTTTTGCAGATTCTGAAATTGTTTGGTGAATTAAATAAAGTTTAGTTTGTGGCTTTGGTTATTGAGATATTGCTTTGGTATTTTCTAGCTTCTACACCACCTCATCCTCATTGAATTGTTAACGTAAATTTGTTAACATGATTTTTTCCCAATCTTTTTCCCTATCTTCCTTGGAAAATAAAGGCTGAAAGTTGAATATAAAAAACTCTTAAGCTAAAAATCTTAACTCCTTCAAATTTGTTAGAGTGGTAATATCCCACATCATATAAGTATGACATGACCGAGTGCCTTATATACAGGGTAAGCCTCTCCACCTATTGCCAATTGATTTTATGTTGGATGCTTGACATGGTATCAGAGTTCAGGTCTATCCCGTTGCCCCATAGACCCGATGTGTTGTTCCGGGCTACACATGAGGGGGCGTGTTAGAGTGGTAATATCTCACATCATATAAGTATGACATGACCGAGTGCCTTATATACAGGCTAAGCCTCTCCACCTATTACCAATTGGTTTTAGGTTGGATGCTTGACAAAATTAATCATCATTAAATTTTAAACACATTAAATTATAGAAAAGCAAACCAAAAAATTAAATTGAAGAATTAATAGAGAATTTAAGTACCTGTTTGGTAATGTTTTTGTGTTTTTTTTTTTGTTGCCAATTTGGTGTTTTGGAAGCAAACCATGATAAAACATGTTTGGTTGATTGTTTGTGTTTTCAAATTTTAGGAAACAAAAACAATATTTTTGAAATTTGTGGAAGCAGGATTTCGGTGCTTTCAAGATTTTTCAAAATATTTTGGCAACACAAAACACGTGGATGAACATTATCTTTTAATGAGATCTACATTTCCAGTCCTAACTAACACACTTATCAAGCCTTTTTTAAGTGTTATGGCTTTAACTCTAGTCAAATCAAGTCGTTTTTTCATTTTTCTACCAGATCCCAAAAGTTTATTTTATTTGCATAGTAAAGTAAAATTCAAAGATGAAAAATAATTAACAACGAATATTTTTATATAAAAAGTAAAAAAGAACCCTGAAGAATTAATTAAAAATAAATAAATATGATTTTTCATCTTAGATTGTGGACGACCCATTTTACAAACCCCATAAATAAAAAATCCAAAAACTATTTTGTTTCATGAGTGTTATGATTTGCTCTAATCTCATAATATTTTAATGTTTTGGTATTGATTCATGAATGTTATGATTTGCTCTAATGTCATAATATTTTGGTATTAAATTAACGTTGATAAGTATTTAATTTTTTTTCTAATATTTTAAAGTGCCATGGTTTTTTTTTTTTTTGAAAGGCAAGATTTTATTGAAGAACAAAGGGGAAAAAGGAATGCCTCGTTAAAAGAGTACAATCCTCAAGAAGGAAAAATCCGGTGGGAAAAATCCTCAAGAAGGAAAAAGAGTACACCCATCCCACACCATACAAGAAGCTCCACAGTACAAGAATACACAAACGAGCCAACCCACACAAAAACAACAGCAAAAAAGAAAGAAAGAAAGAAAAAAGCAGAATCCAAACAAAAGCCTGAAATCCATACAAAACCAGCCCCTCCAAGCCATGGTTTTAATTCTAGCCAAAATACTTTTTTTATTAAAAATCAAATTTTCTATGAACACGGAGGGAAGAAGTTGGTAGTTAGAAATAACCTATGAAAAAAAAAGGACCTAAAAATCTGTTAACGTGAAACTCTTGATTTAGGAGAATTAGTTTCATGTTTCAACAATGATTTGTGTCAAGCAGTGAGACCAGCTTAACTACTGGGATAATAATTCTTGAAAGAGTAATAGAAACAATAAATATTAATCATTAAAAGTTTTAAATTTTTGTTTTGAAAATTTTAATAGATTATTCATTCACTACTTTTATAAATTTTGCTCTGTTAGCTTAAATCACTTTATTTCATTTTAATATGCATAAAATTGGCGGTGTAATAATAAAAAATCAAATTCAAGTTTGATTCAACATGTCAAAGATATGCATATATAGTATATAAATTCACTTTCTCGATCGGAAAAAAGAAAGGACTTATGAATTATAGTAATTAAGAAATTGTTATTTTCAATTCAATATTTTTAGACACGTTAATTTAATGTGTTTGGTTGAATTGTGAGATTTGTTTTTGGGTATTGAAATGGTGAAACCAAGTAATGTGTTGTGAGATTAGAATGACAACAATATATAACATATGTTTAAAATTTTCGTGAAAGATCAACAGAAAAAGAATATAATACACCAAATACACGTACAATAAAATAAGGAGTAAAATTAAAATCCAAAATCTATAAGGATTTAAACTAATTATCCATCCATGTGTAAATAAATTAAGCTCAATAAATTTCTTATAATATCTCTTCAATTATCCATTACAACTTTTGTGGATTTAATGATATTATAGTTTAGCTTTTTTTATTAAACATTGTGGGAGCCTTTTTTTGTGTGATTGGAAGGCCTGGTGCGGCTCACTATGGATTCAAGCCTAGCCCAAATTTTCCAGAAGAGAAATCGGGTTTCACAAGATGGAGTCCAAGAATCTTTAAAAGAAAAAACCTTCTGCCAACGAATAGTTCTCACGGCAGGAGAAGAACAACTTCAACTTAGACTGCTCCCAAAGAATAGTTCGTACAACAGGACGACTGAGATTTCAGCTTTTAAAAGGAAGAACTTAGGAAGATGAAAAATAAGAACAATAACCCCAGAAACGTATTTTCTTGAAACAAAATGAATCTAAGGCTTCTTTATTGATTTCAGAACTTTGTGAGAAACAAATTGGAAGTGAGATTTGGGAGAAAAGAAGAAGGAACACATTGAGAACAATGGAATCAAAATACAAAGTAATGACAATGGAGGAGAAGCACCGATTTGGGGAGAACGAGACTGATGTCTTGATTTGTTGCTTGTAATTCTTGAATGGGTAATTAGGGTTCTTGAGAAATATGGTTGTGGAGAGATTCTTGATAGATGAAGATCAATGGATGAAAGTTGCTTGGAGTGGATGAAAAGTAGATGCCATTTCCGCCGCCGGTGACCCCTTTTTATAGCATTCCTCTTGCCCGGTCGGAACCTTTGTCCGACCACCCTATTTGGCTCTTGCTTTTTGATTAATTCAGTGAGTAGCTCTTGGGTCTAAGGCAAGGAATCTTCCGATTTGAAGAAGCTAACGATGGCCACTTTCTCATCTTGAAATCAGTCCCCTGTTTGAGCAAGCATATGTCGCATCGTTGATGCTACTCTTCCATTGGAGTAGCTGAGGTTCCTCCAAAGTCAAATTAGCTTTGCTTTTGATTCCACTTTCTGTATCCCCTTTATTACCCTTTTTGTGTTAAGGAACAGCTTCCAAGCATAACCACTCCCTTCAAGAATGGTAATCAAGGGAGATTCCTTCCTCTTTTGCCTTCAAGCCGCTGCTCCCAATTTGTTTCTTGCTGTGGGCTTGGGCCACAATTAGTTCCTGCAATGAGGATTAATTAGCACTAATCTCTTGTTATAAGTAGATAAATGTAAAGAAATTTGAATTAAGTGAAATCTTTCCCTTAGATGCTTTCCGCAGTGGGAAGGTCTGACATGCTGCAGCAGGAGAATAGGACTTTGTGCCTTTTGTCCTCATGTCTTTTGGCTGGCTGGTGAGGTGGCAAACGTCCATCGTTTTGGGCCTGAAGAAGAAAAGTGAGATAGCAAGGCCCAATATTATTTATATAATGTGGGCCTTTGCCATGTATAAGTAAATAATTAGATAGCAAGGCCACATATTATGAGCCTTTGCCATATAGAAGTTGCCCTTGTGTTATAATTGTGCTTAGGGACTTTAGTTTAGATGCCTCTGTGTTATAAATTTGCTTGAGGACTTTGAAATAGGGATGCCCCTGTGTTATAATTGTGCTTGGGGACTTTGATATAGATGCCTCTGTGTTGTAAATGTGTTTGAGGACTTTTGAAATAGAGAATTGCCCCTGTGTTATAATTGTATTTGGGGACTTTGATGTAGATGTCTCTGTGTTATAAATGTGATTGAGGACTTTGTAAGTAGAGTTGCCCCTGTGCTATAAATGTATTTGGGGACTTTGGTTATTGGGTAAGAGAAATGGGCTTTTTGTGCGTATGGGGTATTTGTGAGCCCATTTACCCAATATTCAATATGTGTATGGTTGGGATAAAGAGAGATATATGTGAGTGGGAGATAAATTAGCCCAACCTTGAATGTGTTTGAGGAGACTTCTTGTGGATTTGGACCCTCCCGGTTTTGGCCCCTAACAAACATAAATAAGAAATTTGATAACCAAAATTACTAAGAATGTAAGGTTATTGAATTACTTGATAGTCCTAGACTATTGTAATCTTAATTATTAATAAAAGGCCAGTTAAGCTACTAAGAATTTAAAATTACTTAATTTTTATTGATAACATCAAGCCTTTTTAATATCCTCTAAATTTTATAGCTATTTTGATAAATTTTATAGCTTTATTACTCACTCTATTACTATTTATAAATCACAATTTGGTAAAATATAATCCATCTTTGACAATTATTTTTAGAAAAAAAAAAGTATAAATCTAAAAATTATGTATTAGAAAGTTTATAAATCAAGTTTACAAGTATTTTTTTAAAAAATTTATTTTGATTTATATTATTTTTAAAAAAATGGTCAAAGTTAAAATATGTTTGACTTTTTTATGACTTATAATAATAAGGAATGGAGGGAGTAGTAATTTAAGATTACAAGATTGATAATATTTACTCCCTCTGTTCCTATTTATATGTCATCACTTTGGTCAAACA
>AWWV01007708.1:0-83585 GCA_001974805.1 Corchorus capsularis
TAATTTATTTCTTAATTTTTTATCGATATTTGTATATTAGATTATGTAATTACAAAATAAATAAATTATTAAGTATTCTATAGACTATATTTTATTTGTAATCTTTTGGTTATTTCTTATATTATGTTATTTATAATACATAAAAAATAATTATTAAATTTTAATTTTTTTAGTTATAACATATATGTACATAATATTTCATACATTTATATTTACATACGTCAAATAGAAATTAATAATAATATAGAGCGATTAAAAATCTTTAATTAGAGGAATTTTATTATTAGTTTTGAAGTATGATGACTTTGTTGGTGTTAACCTCTATGGATATTTTTGTAACCATAGAGTATTTTACACTCATAAATTTATATTTATGAAATATTGAGTTATTATGTACATATATTGAAAAAAAATTTAATTTAATTAATATTATTACAAAGTTTATACCTAAAATACAAATAACCAAAATAAAAAAAAAATTAACAACAAATATATATACTTTTTGTTCGATTATATATATATATATTCTTGTCATCATAAATCATTTGTATAATTTTTGAATTTAAATATTGAAAGCTCCAGAATGCTACCAATGTGTGTTGTGCTATGAGATAAACTAGCAGAGATAGAATGTAAAACAATTGAAATCTTGAACAAAGATTTCTCAATGTTGATAGTTGCTTTATCAAATGTCAAAGGAAAATTATATATTTTTTATATTATATTACAAATTAATGTGATTTACTATATTTATTTAATATATATGATTTATAAATTATTAACACACGATGCAACGCACGTACTTTGACTAGTCTTATTATATTCCCAAACACACCCTTTGTACGTATATGTTTACAAAATTAAAAATAGGTAATATATAATTTTCTTCCCAATACATGGGTAGATGGATGTTGTTTTGGAATATTATTGGACCTCAACTTTTGACAGATTTTATATTAATTTCAATTCCTTTAAATCCAATTTCCCTTTGCCATTATTTTTTTTTATTTTTACCATCAGCTATTACAAAATACAAACTATATAGTATTTATCCTTTTTGCCTTAAATTATGGATCTAAGGACAATTTGTCCCCTAAATTAAAATCGAGATAATTTGCGTTGGAGCCTCCGACGTTAGAGGGTAAAATGTCTTGAATCTAAGAAATTCAAGAGACAAAATATCCTGAATATGGGAGTTCGGTGGCAAAATGTCCTGAATTTTGAAATTTATGAGGAAAAATGTCCTTATTTGAAGTTTAGGGGGCTAATAAGCCTAACAGAGTTAACATTCCTAAAAAAGGATTTACCATAATTTTTTCCTCTTCTTACAATATACAATGATTCAGGTTTCAGTAATACTAAAGATTCTTTAGTTTAGAAGGGAAGAAGGCATAGTTTTTCCTTTTAATTAAACTTGAGAGAAAATCAAACTTGGCCAAGAGGCAAATCAACAACATAACAAAGTAGGTTCATACAAGTCAGCAGTGGCTAACAACTACCATGAAAAAGAGCAAGAAGGTAATGCAGCAGAACCCTTTTATCAACACGACATTTATTGAACATTTTACATTTTACAAAGCATGATACAAACTAATATACAATATTCTATATATCAACTTATAATACGTACACATCTATAATTTCTTCTTTTTCTTTTTCAAACGTAATTATTAAGTAGACAAAGTAGACATAAGCAAGACCATAATCGTACGTTACGGTAAATTTATATGCCAAACATATATACCCCTTTATCAAAACATATATAGCTTAACTCATAGCTTACCCCCTTCGATGTCATAGCCAAGTTGTGCAGCGTACTGAACCAGAGCTCTCATCTCTTCCTCTTGATCAATGTCTATGAACCTATCTCCATTTTTATCAGCATGGTGAAGTGCTAAAAAAGCTCGAAACATCGGTACATGTGAACCAAGCTCGCTGAAGGCGTTCTTAAGCTCTTCCTTGCTGAGGCGGCCATCTTTATTAACGTCATATCGGCTGAATATTTGTTTCAATTTAATATCGTATGCAATCCTTTGGCACCCTTTATCCACATTCTTACAACGAAATCTGGATTTATCCATGAAGTATATATGAGGGCCTGATGACACTGAGGATAACTTCGGGCTTGAAGCGGCTATGCTTCGTGCTTCATTCATACTTTATATAGAGGCTATATTTACATATTTCTCCAAAAGTATCTTTCTTTATGCAAAGTTCAAAATTCAAATGCATGTACATTTGCTATGATTGGTTGATTTTTTTTTTTTGTATGTGAGTGATTTGTGAAGGGAAAAGCTATAAGTACTGACGAATACACTGAAGAATACTATTTACACTTTTTTCCAAACACCTACAAAAATATATCCTTGTATAGTCCGCTTCCCCTCTCTTTTTTCTGGTTTTTCTCTCTAGTTCTTTGTTTACTCCTCCTCCTTCTTGGATAGTATTGTCAAGGGGGAAGGGTTAATCTTTTATTTCGTTTTTTGTTTTATTTTATTTTAAAATGAAGTCCCACAGATTTGATATGTTTAGGTTTTTAGTCTCCAGATCTCTAGATCTTGGATGTTTGAGTCAGTTTAGTTTAAATCGGTTGAGTTTGTTGAGTTAGTTTGTTTGCCCCATATTGAAATAGGCCTTCTTTGTGATCATTGGATCCATAGAGATTTTTTCTAAAATTGGTGAAAGTTTTCTGTTGGAACAGAAGTAAAAACGAGGAGGTGTCGTACGTGCTAGAAACCCATGAGGAAGGTTCGAAACTCCAACTCATTCAAAAGATTCATATCATGATGTCAAATCTAGATCGAGACGATAGGGAAATTCATGTTATATATAAAAAAAAAATGAGGCATAAGTAGATGATTCCCATCCGTAAATTGCGGAAACTAAGAAAGATGCCACGGCGCCTCTATATAATTCTTTTTATTCCCGTTCGAGGATTTAAACCTATTACCTCCTGTTGGAGACCCAGACTCTTAATCACTGATTGTCCTTTGAAGGTTGCCCTCTATATAATCCTAATCAACGAGAAAGAATCATTTATTTTCAATTTTTTATAGTGTGATCCATTATCTCATTCTGATTATATCTCACCATCGCAAAGAGGTGGCGTGTTCATATCAATTTCTTTTAAACGTACTTGTTTTTTTTATTATTACTAGTATTTACTTCCACGTGCGTTGCACGTGATACTCGTATTTAAATTAAATGAAAATTAAAATAATGATTGAAATTAATTATATATGTAGAGTTGTCAAATCTAAGCCAAACCCGATAATTCATCCAATCCGACATAATCCGATTTGATAAAAAAAAATAAACGACCCAGACCCAACCTATTCAGACACGACAAACTGTATATGCAGTTTGCTAAACTTCACCGGTAGTGGATTGTAAAATAAAATCGAATAATAAATATATTAAATAAAATTAAGAATTAACCTACCAATACACGCTACAAAAATAGAAAAACAAAGTGAATCACAATAATTAGATTTTAAATAAATTTTTAACTTAATTTGTTAAAAAAATTTGAATAGTTAATGATTAGCCAATTTATTTTAACTTTTAAACTTGATAATAATACTTTTATCAGCTCATATTATAATTGAAATGGATCCATAACTACCAAAAAAATCTCCAATATTTTAAAAGTAAAATGGTAAAAATAAAATATTTATTAAAAATATTCAATTTAATCGAATAAAAATAGAGTTTTTAGTAGAATAATTGTAAAAGTTTATTTCTAAAAAATTTGTAAAAGAATATATTTTAAAAATTCTAATATGTCTAAGTTTTTTAATTAAAATAGTAAAATGATAACAACAAAATAGTTATAAGGATATTAGATTTAATTAAATAAAAATAGAGTTTTTTTACAGAAAAATAAAAATAGAGTTTTTAGTTGAGTAAAACTATAAAAGTATATTTAAAATTTTCTAATACATCTAAGTTTTTTTAATTAAAATAGTAAAATGGTAAAAATGATATATAGTTATAATAATGCAAGATTTTTTTTAATTATACAGCAAGCAATATATCAAGCAAAAAATCAATTATAAGTCAAATAAAATAATTGCAATTAGGGAAATAATAAATTTTAATCATAATACATTATTATAAACTATCAAATAGTAAGATGTCAATCATAATAATTTTTTAAATTAGAATGGTAAAATAAAATAATTATAAAATATTGAATTTTTTGAGATAATAAAATATTGAATTTATTTAAATGAAAATAGTGTTTTTAGTAGAATAAAACTGTATATTTTGAAAACAAAAATAGTAAAAAAATAAAGCAATTATAAAGATATTAGATTTAATTGAATAAAAATAGAGTTTTTAGTAGAATAAAACTATAATAGTTAAGTAATGACATTTAAGAAATATGTTTGAATACTAAGGGTATAATAGTCGATTCAATTAGAAAATAAGGGTATAATAGTCGATTCAAAAGTTTCTTATAACTCGTACTTTTATATATAGTATAGATATAGATAGATATATTTCAATCACAAAAATACATATATGGAAAAGGGTACATCAAGCATTATCCTTTAGCATTTTTATCCAAAAGAAAAGAACTAAAATGACTCCATTCTTTTGATGATAGCATCAAAGTGGAAAACTTGGGTGGGTCACTCGGCTCCCAACGCCCAATAATAAATAAATAATGGTACTAAAAAGTGAAAAAAAAAAAGCTACTACAAGTGATTGAATGGGATGACTAAAAAAAGGTGGGCTTAAAATCAAAAACTCCTCCAATCGTCGAACACTTGGTACAAGATCAGGTCATGTTAATGATGTTACAAAGTACAAAATCAAACAAAAACAGTTAAAACTGAAAACCAAAACCAAGGATGTTATGTTCTACACACTTCTTTCTTTCTTCCCACATAACTAGAGTCAGTTGTCAGTCACATGGCCCATCCCCACCACCCTATCTTTGTCACGAACCCAACAATGGTGGTGGGTTGTCTCCATCTCCAAATGAAATGAACACTTCTGGCAGAATCTGAGAATTTCGATATTTTCTGAATCAATATAGCTCTTTTTTTTTCCTTTTGATATGGGCAAATTCTGCCCTAGGCGGTTATGGATAAGGCAATGGTTGAATGAATGATTCTTCATGTTTTAGAATATCAGATTGATGAATAACCCAGAAAAGCAAAACAGAGACTGTGAAGAAAGATATATAGCATATTGCAAATTTCCGAATGAAAAATTATATTACATAGATAAAGAAATGAGAACTCTAAAGAATTTACAGATAATTGAAATCCGCAGGTCTAATGTGAAATAAACAAGGAAAACAAAAAAAGAAGAAAACAAATATGCAAAAAAAAAAAAAAAAAAAACAGAGGGGTTTAATATTAAGTTTTAAGCAGGGGCTCGAAGAAGACGAGGAGTGGAGGAAGCAAAAGGGAGGCTGCGGAGGATAAGGAAACGAATACGCCTTGGGAAAGGAGCTTCATGGAACAAATGTTCAAGCACTCTAGCCAACAGCACCGTGTACTCCTCCATTAACTCCGCCACAATCGCCACCAGAATCATCTCGTTCAAACTTGTATAATCAACCCAAAAGCAAGCAAAAGAATTATTAAAGACTGATCAAAAGGTTTGGACTTTGGAAGCAATCCAGAAAGAAAACCCCAAATCAAATAAGGAATGATAATCAAATCAATCGCCTCCAAAAGTATTTAAATGATGAAATTTTGGTGGGTCAGACTCAGATGTGTATAATTAAACAAGAGATGGGGATTTAGTAGGGTATGGGAGTGAATGAATAGCTGTTGCCTGGGTCTACAAAAAAACAATGGGGGATGGGAGGTTGGCAGCAGACCCCTGGTTTCTGGTTTTTTTTAAAAGCAAATATTGCAACTTGGGAATGGAATGAATATTGAATAGGATTATAGGAAGAAAAATTAAGAAATATAGTCAAACAGTGAGAAGAATAATTTACTCTTTATGCAGCTATCAAAAAAAAAAAAAAGTTTGCAGTTGGTTCCGATGCGCTGCTAGTTTTAGAAGATTCCACGTGGAGATTCACTCACATGGACGTTGGCTCGCTGCTGCTGTTTTTAGGTTTGTTTTAGATTTATCTGGACCTTCCTACCGTCATCCTTATCCTCTCCGATCTCCATTCATTCATTATCGTATTGTATTATATATTATAATAATTTTCCTTATTATATTACTTGCAAATCTTTAATATTTTATTATTCCTATATATATGTTTTTTTTGGGCTTCCTATATATATATATATATATATATGTTTGCTTTACCACTTACTTACTATATAAATTTGATACATTAATCTATTTGATCATGTTTTGCCACGTCTATTAATTTTATTTATAAATTATACCTGGGTGTTGGAGATAAGATTATATGTTTAGTGTCCATATATATATGATTGTTAGGTTTTTAGACATGAAGACACGACAATTTGAACCAACGTAGGACAAGTATCGATTTCCTCATAAACAAATGTAAGACAAATTAATATTGTTCCAAAGATAATGGTGTGTCCCCTAATAAGTGTTAGTAGTTGATAAGTAACAAAGATGATTCCTCTAGGTGGGTTTGGAATTTGGATTTGAAATAAGAATTTATATTTCTTTTTTATAGTTCTCACATCTTGGAAATTATAGATTTGTTAGATACTTAATAATGGTGAATTTGAGATATCTATAGACTGTAAGGATTTGTTATTTGAACTAATAGGAACATGTTGAAGTATTAGGGATTTGCATCTCTTTTAAAAAAAAAAATCTTACCTTAAAGTGAAATTCAAATTCAAATCCAAATCCACCTCTCTTTCCTAAGCTTAACAAGAAAAATCTCTTAAAATAGAAGATTTTAAGACATAATCTGAAAGCTATTCCATCTTCATAATCATGGTTTTGAAATTTCGATGATTAAAGATTATATATGAATCGAGTAAATCTAAGTGGTAGGTGTTTATTACTTTAAATAAAGACGATTCTTCCAAAAATTTTCGAACGTTGTTAAAAAAGTGGGTTAGCCCACACGGTCCATTCTAGGCATCTAAGTAAACAAACAAAAGAATTGGACAAATATTATTATTGAGAAGATTAGAGAATGATCCAAAATATAATTGTCATTATGCATCATGATCAATTGATGATCAATTTTTTTGTTCTCTCAAAAAAAAAAATTTGATCATCAATCTAACCAAAGGGAAAAGCATCACGCCCATCATCCATTATCAACTTATATGGAATTCCCAACTTACAATTTCTTTCTGACTTGCTCCTTCAAGAATTAGCCAGGTCCAATTTTTCTGAACAATATTTCATCTTTTTTCTTTTCCATCTCTATTGTTTTTGTGTATATTTTTAAGTCGAAAAAAGAAAATTGAAGACCCACCCACCAGTTTGATGGTTTGACGAGCCCACAGAATGTTTGGGTCAATATGGGGAGATTGTAACGGCCGAGGTTTTGACATGGAAATCTAGATGCCACTTGTCCGTTTTCAAGTTCCAGGTTCCATTATTGGACCTTAATGCAACTTTAAGGAAAAAAAAAAGATAAAGGTACGAAGATAGAGTTATACAACTCAGCTAAGCTTCATGCAAAACTGAAGCTAAACCAATAAAGAATAGAAATTAAGTTAATCAAATTATTATAAAAAACTTATCTAGACTTTAACTATTGCTACCAATGGATCTTCTATCATCAATTGCCCTACCACTAAGCAACAATCAAATCTTGGCCAGGTGAAGAAATACGACAGTTAAATGCTACTTTCCCCACTAAATACGAAGACAAACTCTCTAAGCCAACTGTAATAAAAAGAGAAGGCCATCACGTAGGTTATTTTTACACAGTAAGCCCCTATTCAGCTATTCTTAGCAGCATATGCATTTTCATGGTCGATAGAATTTGATTTAATTTACAGAACCTGATCATACATCCTACAAAGATAGAGCGCGATGAAAACAGACTACCTAACTGCACATCATCAGGTATTCAAGATCTAATGCATCTCCATATTCCCATGAAGAGAGCAGATAAAGTAGTTATAGAGAAGAAAGTGAACATAAGAATCGATACAGAACTCGAGTGATGATGCTTGGGAGCTGCCTTTGAATGCACTGTTGAGCCCATTTCACCACTATGATGCTCACCATCTTGCTTTATACTCTGCTTAAGTCTAGTAGAAGATTCCTCTGCGATGTCTTTGCTAACATTAAACTTGAGTGACTGGTTCTTTTCTTCTGATTCATCTTTCTTTGACTCAGTACTATGTTGCTCACCATCTTGCTTCATGCTCTGCTTCAGTCCTGTAGAAGATACTTCTGCAATGTCCCTGCCAACGTCAAACTCGGGTAACTGGTTCTCTTCCTCTGAATCATCCTTCTCCGACTCACTAATATGTGGCTCAGCATCCTCTGAACTGTCCCCGCTCACATCACGCTTGAATAACAGGATCACTTCATCTGATTCATCCTCCTCCTCTGACTCGCTACTATGCATCTCACCATCCTCTGAACTGTCACCGCTCACATCAGACTTGACTGATTGGTTCTCTTCCTCTGATTCATCTTTCTCTGACTCATCAGAGCTAGAAGTCTGTTCAGTAGACTCTGCTTCTGTGACCTGCATTACGAGACATCACTCAGATTACGAAATGCATTCAGAATATAACAAATACTAATAAACTTGACCTTGGCAAAACCTGAAGGAAGATAGGATATCACTCAAAATTGGCTTTTCTTGTTACCCTACCTCAGTTAAAGCAGATTGAACCTCTTCTTCTTCACCATGGCCTGCATTACTGGGTTTGCCATCATCAACACAGCCAGCAGAAACTTTCGTTGCAGTAGAAAGTTTCATTTGCAAGCGTAATCTTCTTGGAGCAGTGCCCTGGTTTAGGAAGTCGTCTGAATTTGGCCGTTGCTGAGGTGCACGGGTTCTAAGCTTGATTCCAGTTCCAGATCCAAGAGTTGAAATGTTATCTGAATTTAGTTGCTGCAGAGGCTGGTAGGTTCTACTCATCATTCCAGTTCCACCACCATTATCCATATGATTCTTCAGACCGGTTAAGTGCTGCAAATTATCAATATTGCTCATTGCAGAATCAGTTGATGAGATAGATTGGCCAACGGAATAATTGCCAAGACCACCAATATTTCCAGTTTTTAAGTCTCGGTCATAAAACGCTCCTTGAATTTGGCTAGTTTCAAAGGATGTTTGCATTTGCACTGATTCCTTGTTATCAATATGCCCACCAAACCACCTTGGAGCTCCAATCTCTAATTCATACTGGTAGAAAAATCGGTAATATCAAACATAAATTAGAATCCAGCAGTGAACTAAATCGAGTTGAAAAATGTAATTACAATAAAAATGGCTCAACCGTCCCAAAGTAAAGGTCCATAAAGGTAGAGAAGCACAAGTTAATGCTTTACCTGTAGTTGCCCCATTTCATTGTCTGTGTCCATATACATGCCATTTTGTTTGAGATAGGAGGTTTCAGGTGGTACTGTCTTTGGCATAGACATATAACCAGACAATGGCATCTCTGTTCCAGCAACCATGTTCTTCTGGCTGTTTAACACTTCATCATGGTTATTCAAGACCTCATCCAACAACGAGAAAGATACATCTTGTTCACCAGTCCCATCTTGAAAATGAAATCCACTTTGATCATGGCCAAAATCACTTGCATAAGGAGAATCCATGCAAAGGGGCAGTTCTTCAAAAATGTGCGAGTTCATTGGCGAGAAGACTTTGTAGTCAATTTCCCCAAAACTGGGCTCATACAAATTCACATTGCCTCCTGGGAGGGGATAATCCTGCTTTAACAAATCAAGACAAAAAGTCAGTAGTTGGAATCATGACCAAATGCAAGATAAAATGATGAAGAATGCAAGAATGCCAAATATTAGATAAATCATCAACTACTCACCTGTACAACAGTTTCATCTGCTGCATGATCTTCTGCATCAGAAGTCATATGACTATTGCAGCTGCTGTCACCTGTCACTTGACCAATTTGGGTAACGCTGTCAAGCTTTTGAACTTGCATATCAGATGACACTGTATCTTGGAGAAGATCAGATGATGCATCATCTGGAGAAGATTTGGTCATGGTGGGAGACAATCCAGATTGTTCTACTTCATCATACTTCACAGCATCAATCTTCTCCTCTGGTTTATGAAACAAACGACATAGAACAAAAGCACCCTGCATCAAGAAAACATGTCCAAGTTAAAGAATCAAACCTATTTTTACTTGGCCTTTCTAACAAAACCATCAAACTAAGAATAGCAACGTTTAAATTCAGTCATAGTATTTGCAGTAACTCAAACTGAGAAAAACCAAAGATCAGAAAAAGAACAACCTGACCAGGACCAGTGCCATCAAGGTCCTTGGCAGTGGCGCGGTATTCATGCATGATCCAGTTAGTACGCTGGCCCTTAGGAGCACGACCCTTGTAAAAAACCAAGGTCTTCTTCATGCCGATGAGTGCCTTTTTAGACTTGATGGTTCGATCCTTCCCCGTGGCTTTCCAGTACCCTTTATCCGTTGCTCTGTTGGAACGGTGGCCATTGGGGTACTTCCTGTCCCGCGGGCAGAAAAAGAACCACTCCAGATCGTCCGATTTTATCACCGACAGTCCTAAATTTAATTCAACCATCATTAGAATAAGAACAAAATATTAACTAATTTCGGTATATATAAAAATTCAAACCATACTAAGAGTAAGGGGATTTTTCAAAAAGGAATAAGAACAAGTTAACGGAAAATTGCCAGTTGTAGAAAAGCAGGAATCAAAATTTATGAACTATATATTTATTTCATTGGGGAATAAAGGAATACGCTCTGGGTTAGGCTAAGGTATCAAAGATTCAGAACAATTCTTCAACCAATAATTTCTTTCTTTATTTTTTATAAAAATTGTGCTAAAGAAAAAAAAACTAAATTAAAAACAAAACAAATTAAAGAGACAGAGAAAAAGAAATACCAGGCAAATCCCAGGGTTCCCATTTGCAGACATCAATTTCAGGAATAACCTCGACTTCAGAATGACGACCGTTGATCTTCAACCTAAGGTAGTGATTGATGAGCTCTTCGTCTGTCGGCCGGAATCTAAATCCTAAAGGTAAAGTTTCCATCGTTAGAACAGCCATCTCTCTCTCTTTGCTCAACCCTAACTCAAATTTCTACTACCAACTACTCGTTTTCTTTTTACTTTTCAAATAATTAAAAAAAAAAACGTCAAACTCTCTCGGGACTGTAAGTAAAATTGTCTTCTTCTTCCTTCCTCCGTTAACTTAACCAAGGCTGTTTTCTAATTTCTTCCTTTTTTTTCCTTTTCAGCTGGTTGTTGTTATTCACAATATATTCTTCTCTCTCTTCCTAGATTTCTTGCTCAGCTAAATTTCAGTTGCCTGCTCCGTCCGGTCGCTTTCCTCATTCGGGTTAAGGGCTAAGCCCAAGCTAAGCCGTAAGCCCCCAATAGAGTGGAAACACATCATGTGACTCTCACGTGATCTTTACTTGCGGATGAGTTGTCAATCTACTACTCGTTGGATTGAGTAATCATTTAAGCGTATGCAATGGAAGACGAAGAGACCCACCGCAGCTTATAAAAACCAGGTGTGGACAGCGAATTCAGCCAATTGTGGCTGCTCCTTTTTCGTGTGCACCGCGTAAAATGGAGCACTATGATCTTGGAATTACTAAAAAGCCCCTTAGTGCTTTCTGTCACGGCTTATATAAACAGAGTACTGTGGTTAGCTTATCCCGCAAGCCATTCCTTCTTCTTACTGTCCTACTGTTGAAAAAAGTAATCTCAGTAATGCTACGCTTTTTTGCTTTTTCGCCGCTTTTTTGGTCGTTTTGATTAAAGAGGAAAAAAAAAATAGCACTAAAAAAAAACACCTTTCCTCGTGCGCCCGTCTCTATGATTTTGTAGTTTAGCCGCTTGATTCATTCACGTGCTTTGGTATTATTTTGATCTTGATCGCTATCGCCATTGTCAAACAGTCAAGTTTTTCTTTAAAATAGAAAATTAATTTTATTTTACTAAAAGTAAAATGTTTTAAATATTGCTTTTTTCAATTTATTCACGACTATAATAATGTAGTCTTCATAGCATATCCTGGAATTTAATCTTCAAGGGCATAAGAATTGGTCTGTTGTTTTCTACTGCTATAGGCTACAATTAATTAAGAGAGAACTAATTCAAACTGTTTAAAATTTGAGAGTAGAAAGCTGAAAATGATTTGCTAACTTCGATAGTCAAAAAAGATATGGCCGGCCTCCAAAGCTAAGACCTTTATTCCCACACGCACATGTCTCCATACACTATAGAAAGTGAGTCCTGTCTCTAATCCCTGCAATCATACCCACATAGCGCATCTTGTCTACTGCTAATCATCAAACATTTTCACTTTCAATTTTTCTAATAAAGAAAGAGAACCCAAACATTACTATGGCAAACTCTAGTCAATAGGCAATTCAATATTGATAGCACTATGCTATAGTTGTTTAATGTTTTCAGGCTCCATTCAAGTCAAAAGAATACAACTTCCATCAAAACTCAAAAGCAATGGAATGGGCATTTTTTTCCATACCGGTTTCTCGTAGTTGGTAGGTTTCACTTTCAGTTCCAACACAAGTTATGAAAGATCCGGTGTAGGAATCCAGGGTATATGCAATACAGGAAGCAAATTACTCATATATAAAACATCTCATCACTGAAACCTGAAATGATGAGAGACATATCCAAAGTTCGAAACAGAAAATTCCACATCCAATTCGGCTGTATATCTCAAACCATTCAAGGAAATTGTCTCAAACGGAATCATGGTGTGTGTATACATGTAAACAGTAAAAACAATTTGCCCTCCCATAACAAAAGATAAGCTGACATTATATACGGAAGAGAAGAACTCAAGAATTGGCTTGTAGGGTCCTTCTTTACTATATACAGATTTACCTACAAAGCGGGATGGTAGCCGAGTGGCAGATTTGCTTCTACCCTTTGCACGGCTCTCCTAACGCTCCACTCATGGCAGAATTCCAATGCAAGTCGAAGGGCAGTACCAAGTCCGAGGACAACAATAACACCTGCATGATGATGATTCAAGTTACAACATCATGAAACATAAACCTACTTGCAAAGGACATGGTTTCCTATAAACATGTATGGGGAGAATATAACTGAGGTGTCGATACCAATAATGATGTTAACAGGCAGTGCAGAGACACCAAGAGTAATGGATATTAACACATCCAACATTAGGCCACCTATAAGGATTGAGAATGCCACCCATAGAGGACTAAAACAACCCTGTCATAGAGAGCGATTTGACGCAAAAATCAACACAAACAGATAGTATTTATTTTCAAGAGTAAGCAAGATTTCTGTAGAATGGCTGCATTTATCCACTTACCCTATCACGTTCATGTGGTGTAAAGCTTGGATCTGCCCTCCAAACCCAGTAATTTGTCTACAACATGAAACACATTTGAGAATCAAATATAGGCATAACTATGAGATCCTCTAAATTAACCACAAAAAATCAAAACCAGAAAGCTGCAGTTTTCTATATTTGTTTTGGACAAAGCTAAATACTAGCATTACTCATGCTTTGAAAGTGCTAGGACCCTCTCCCTCTCTGCAACTTGCATATGCCATGCATAATAGTAGCCAAAAACAATATAAAACTCAAACACTGCCTAATTATATCTTCAAGTTTGTACACTGCCCAGCTCTAACTTTGGTTTGGGCAAAGAAACACTCATGTGATCAAACCAAACCCCCCAATGGTGAAACTAGAAGGCTGTGATTAAAGAAAACAAGAAAACCTATCCATGGGTTTTATTGCAAGCCCTTTCGGTTAAGCACAGAATACCTACACTGGGCTGGGACTCTGGAGCTGACACGTTCACAGCTACTGCTCTGCATGACAACAGTAACTGAATCATGAATCTTGTAGAAACAAACTAATTAATATAGGAACCAAATTTTGAATAACTTACTGGCATATCTCGCATTTGTTGGAACCTTTTGTACGAAACCAAGTGTCAATACAAGACCGATGGGCTTTTGCAAGACCACCTTTACATTGGCACCCAAGATCTATAAGAACCTCTTCCTTTTCTTGTTGACAAACTCTGAAGAATAATATACATAGTACTGAGCTATAGCAAACGTGATACTACAGATTGTTTCAAGATTAATCTTTGAAAACTAATTGAAGACCAGACAAGGTCATCATGCTAATGGATAATATATTTAAGATTGTCTACTTGCCACAATGTATAAGATGAACTTAATGAAGAATTTTGTCAAGCCTAAAATGTAGCCAAAAACTTTATGCACTACTTGCTTTTGACATTTTATATCAAACTTCCCCTCTTCCACCATGTTGCTGATTAAATGACCAAGCCGCTCCATGCACAAAATGAAAGAAACTAGAAGTAAACATATACAGGTAACAGGGGAATAAGGCCCTACTCTTGAGACTACATTAAAAGCAAATGAAATGCTTAAGACAATTAACATGATAAGATAAAAGAATTCATATATGGAACCACAATGATCTTTGGTAATAAATACTCGAGACCATGTGATGATCCTCTCATTATTATGAGGATCCATGCTATCCAGAAACTATCAATGTTTGAAACAATAATACAAGAGGCACATAAATGAGGATGCAGGGCATATGAATGGTATGCAAGATACAGAAGAAGTATAATGTACCTGCATTGCTCATGGGAACTTGTGGTCCTTGAAAAATACCCCTTTTTTGGAGAAGCCACACGCGGCAATTCCTCCTTAACGGAATCCACATCTTTTGATAATTTAGATATCGGCTGCTGAGTCACCTGAGACTCACCTTTGGATACCACAATGGTTACCAATGTAGGAATGGCCTCACAGGCTGAATCCCCAACTAAGCCCGGATGTCTATCATCCTGAGGCAACACCGGAATGTTCCCCTGCTTCTCGAGGTCGGGTTCGGGTAAATTACCACAGTGGTCACCAGCTGCGGTGGTAGTAGCCCCATTTGAACCTTCATTCTGCATCTGGTTGTTAATTAGTACAACTTTACCACAATCCCTTTTGGTCCTAAATTACTTAGTTCTCAATTCCACCAATACCCTCGCTGTCGATAAGAAATTCAACACCCTCTGAAAACTGCAAGTCAATCAAAAAGACAAAAACCTAGAAATGATTTCATTTTGACAAGTATAATTTGAACAACCCCAAGCTTAAACCCCTCATATTGTGCTTGAAACAGAATGCAACAGACACTTCCATAATATTATTTGTATGATTCTAAACTGACAATCAAATAAAATACTAGATAAAACTAAAACCAAAACAACCCATCTGTAATAACCCACTACCATGGAAAACTTAATTTCAACCCTGAAATTAGCTCAGACCAACTGCAGATATTTTGTCCACTGAGAAACAAAAAGTACATACAAAAGGGGGGAAAAAGGAAAAGATGCGTTGAATTTTCTGTACAAGAAAAAAAAAAAGTGGGAAAAGTGTACCTGAAGAATATGAATCACCTGGAGTTTGTTGACAGTTGAGAGTTGAAGAGGCAACAGGAAACAACAAGAAGGAGAAACAATGGAGTCGAAGAAAGTAGGAGGGAGAAAGAAAGAGAGAATACTATTACCAATAAATAAAAAATTGAAAGAAAACAAATACACTGTAGAATTTGACAGTTTCGTTTCAGAATTTATGAATAATGAATAATTAAATTACGAAATTTGGCTAACAAACAGCAACAGGCAAAGAGAGCAGGAAGAAGAATCTTTTGTTTAATAACGCAACGCCACGGAGTAACGTGGACCCACCTTCGCTTCCGTGTCACTTTAATCTATACATTTTGCTATTTGGGTATTTTGCTCATTTAATACTAAAAAAATCGGTTGAACTATTTTCCTAATAAAATTGGCCTAAACTTTTTGGGACACTCACTCACCTTTCACAAGGCTTTATATGCTGAATTTCATTAGTGGCTAAAAGAAATCCGAGAATGGTTGAGAGGGTCGAAACAAAGCGTGGCTTTTTTGGCAGGCAAGCGAGAAAATGACAGTGAAAATGGCTAGTACTCTAATTTTATTGCTTAAGAAGCAAAGGGTTATTTAAGGCTAATTTTATCAGCCAAATCATATGTAGCTAGACATGAGTATTTTTGGTAATGTAAAGGGAATTTATTGTATTCCTTCTTTATTAATCATTCAATTATATTAATTTGACACAGCCAATAATGATCTGTATTAAGGTAAAATGGAGCAACCATATGGTTGACTCTGAATTTGGCATGTCATTTAATCAATTAGTGAAGATGGCTGCTCACCTTATTAAAGAAATAGAGTTGAAGAAAACTAAAAAATGGAGGAAAAATAAACGCCACCAGCAAGTTATAGTGGATCAAACTTCAAAGGATTCTAAAGATTTCTAGGATCAACGAGGATGTTCTTTTATCTGTGTTGTTGGTTCATCACGGATAAAATTCTCTTAACAATAATTTTTCTTTTCACACTACTCAAAATTCTAGACTTTGATTTAGAAAAATGATTTTTTCTATTACGATACTCCAATTCTATACTTTAATTCAAGGAAAAAAAAATATCGAACCATTTAAATCAACCGATTATAAGGAAGTTTTATGTTGTTTCGGTCTATTTAGAAATGACCAAGTCCAAGTCAAGCTTCATAAAGGCCGACAAGCCTACCTATGCTCTTTGGGTGCTTTAAGAAGATGGGCCAAGGCCCAATAGCCCCCTTTGTCAAGCGATTTGCCAGACTAATAAAGATACGAATCAACCCAGGTTTTGATGCTGGCGTTTGTTGAATGATATAATTGATTGGATTTGGGTTTCGTTCTTCTGTGAATAATAATGCCATGAACCAATAAATGATTGTTCGAAGTGTGAAAAAGCTGCTCAAACTCCGGAGGAAAACTGAACAGTTTATCCAGAGAGGTGACTGGAATCAACCTACTTCTACTTACCAGATTTCTTTGATGTATGACCAGCTGAGACATCGACAGTCTCGTGTCCCTTGGCAAAGATTATTGTGGTTTTCTTATAACTATCCTAGACCCTCTTTAATTTCCTGGATGGTTATTCTTGATCGTTTACCCACTAAGGACAGATTGAGTAGCTGGAACATGCAATTAGACTCTATGAATTGTATAATTTGTGGACAACATACAGAATGTAGAGACCACATATTTTTCACTTGGGACTACTCAAAGAAAGTGTGGGAGAAGGTACTTAGAACTTGCAGATTAAATCGGCCTGTTGGTAACTGGCATTACGAATTACAGTGGGCTATCTCGAAGCTTAAGGGTAAGTCATTCCTCTCTTTAATCTTGAAATTGGCATGGAATGCTTTCTGTTATGTGATTTGGAGAGAAAGGAATAGGCGTATATTTCAACAACAGATGCATACAGTTGAACAAACTTTCAGGTTTATTGCTGATTCCATCAGGATTAGATTGTTTGATGTTAGAAATGTTGCTAAGGATCCTATTAATGTCTTTCTTTGTAATAGCTAGCATTTGCAGTTTGTTTGGTAATTGTTTGTTGCTCTTGTAACAACTCTTTGTACTAGTTTTTTTAGCAGTTCTTGTTCCTGCTACCGGATGAATAATACATATTTATCAAAAAAAAAAAAATTGTTCGAAGTGATAATACTACAAATTCGATCATCAAAAGTGCATTTAAGAAAGGTTCAACATGTTACACTCTTAATCCGAAGTGATTTAGTTTCGGCCTTTCGGGTCACTTAAAGGTAAAGGCTGGCGATACTCTTGACTAAACAAAAAAAAAAAAAAAAGTAATAATACTACTAATGCCATGATCATGAATCTTTAAACTTGCTAATCTGCTAAACATGAATGATATATAGACCATGAAAATTCAACTAAACTTTTTTAACTAATTTAAAATTCCATTTGTCGATGGAATCCGAGGAGAAATAGAAAAAACATGGCGAAACAGTCAACCTAGTCTAGTGTTTTTCTGAGATTCTGTTCTTTTCTACAGGGGGAAGTAGGCTATTAGGTTTGACTACATAAAATTTAATTTATGGTCAGGATTAATATGCATACATTTATCATCTATCAAAGTTCAAAGATTCAACTATTCCATGCACAATAATATAACCTGAATATAAACATCATTATATATAATATAGCTTAAGTGAAAAGATTTTGGAATAACGGCTTCATACATCAGAATGATTCTTTGCCTTCAAATCTCTTGAATGAAAAATCAGAGAGTCGTGAGAGTGACAAAAGTGATATTAAAAGATTAACCAATTGCCAAGTAATCCCCAACCTTTAAGCTTTAGGGAATAAATTAAAATCCTTGAATTGCCATGTAAGGCACTTCTTTATTCCATTTTAACAGTTTTGGGTTTTGGCCCTATAGCTACTCTTATATATGTTTTTTCCAGTTTTGAGTTTCAACTCGAGATCATATTTGCCTTATTACAGCCAATTTCTTCTTCCTTTCCCTAACCAAAAACAATGCCTTTCGAGACAAGCAAGCCTGATAACCAGTCTACCGGTGAAGGAGACAAGCAAAGACATCTTGACAAGGAACTCAAAGACATGGTCTCCGCCCTCACTCGCCGCGCATCTGGTATTCATAAACCTGGTTCGAGCCAACATGAGGGTGATGATGAACATGGTCTGAGTGTTATCACACTTGCCGGAAACAATGCCGGAGCCACAATGAGGAGTGACTTGGATGACAAGTCAAGTCCCAATGGGGTTTCACTTGGGGAGCCTGATGCATTGAGTACTTACGTTAACAGCAATTTCCAAGCTGTGAACAATTCAATCATGCTCAACAGCAGCTACAACACTAATGATCCAGGCGTTCATTTGGATGTCTCTGATGTTTTTGAACGTGAAGGCAAGAAGACAGATGATACTATGGCTAAAAGGATCACGAGGGGGAAGAAAAAGGAGAAGGGTTCCTTAAAAAGTGAACAATCCGATTACTAATGCACAAGAAATTGCAGCTGCTAGAGCAAAAAGTGCTGGAGAGAGTCTTTTGTCTAAGTTAGTAATTAAACTTGCATTTGCATAAAATAAATCTTTGTATTGTTTTTATAAACACTATCCCATAATACATTTGCATGACAGCATGTAGAAGATGAAAACCTAAGGGATTCAGAGTTTTCCCATAGAATTACTCTGTTTTTTCCCCTGTTTTTGTCTTTGATTAAATGCTGATGTCGGTTGTTTCTGCATGAATGTTTACCGTGGTGTACTGTCAGATTTAATAAGTGGTTAACTTTAACCTTTAAGTTTTTTTTGATAAGTTCATTGGTCGTTCTTTTGAATCTTTAATTGCAGAAAGATACCCTATGATCTGAAGTCTTTTTAAATTTGGATATATGTTGAATATATAGTGATGTACTTTGTTTCTTATGAGCACCTTCAAACTGATATTGTGGCCCAGAAATATCAGATATTGCATCATTACTTTGCTTTCCCAATGCTGAGTCATTGCAAGGTCTGGGAAATCCTAATTGCAAGCTTGCGGATTCAGAGGAAACCTATAACAAAAATCTGGCTATTGTTTGTTTTGCCAAGTGATCAGTGAGTAGGGTTTGAAACAATGTATTGGTATTAAATGGATTGATGTACATTGCTCTACTGTTGGACATTGTATTTGATAAAAAAAAGGGGGGGGGGGGGGGGGGGGGGGGGCACATTTGAAATATTCATGAGTAAGATTGCCCTGAATAAGAAGTTAAATTTCAACATGGAGTGGAACTATTTTGAAAGAAGCAATGTTTTGGAAAGAAAATCATTCAAATTCGAAAAAAAAAAAATTAAAAAAGCTCAACACTCCATGTATAGTATTCATTTATTATATTCCTCATCATTTCTACATTTTATAGTATTTTGAAACCAAATATATGTGCAATTAAGCTCAAGACTACTATTTAAATTAATAAAAAAGCTTTTTTATTACTTATATTATACATAAAATAAATTTGAGTTTTCTCCTAATTTAGAAAGTAATTTATAAATTTTACTACTTTATTAGGAAAAAGGAAATCAATGGGAAATGTCATAATAATGATCATGGGTTTTCCTAAATCAACCGGGATTATATAGTTTGTCATATAGTATTACTTAAGAATCAAGTTTACCCTGAATTACAAGGACAAGTAATTTCCCAACGGAAGAAGGATTGCATGCCCTCTCTCTATATATAGACCCTTTCTATGACCAGAGCTAATAGGGTTCATTGAGAGTTCACAGAGGAGCTTTGTCTGAGTTTTTCTGTTGGTGCTTTCTTACTTCAAGAATGGATTCAAAGCTCATTCGTTTTGAAGGTCTGTTCTGTCCGGCCGCCAACACTAGGCTACAAGAAAAACAAGAATTGGGTAAGGAGAGTAATGTCTCCTTAGAATTGTCTCTTTCATGTGATTATTCGTGCAATGAAACTGATTCTGGTGTGGGAAAAGAAAAGATTTATTCTGATAATCAATCTCAAAGAAAAGAACATAAGATGATAATGAAGAACAAAAGCCAAGGTCTTAATTATTCGGAACTTAGTGATATTTCATTAGAATTGTCTCTTTGGGATTATTATTCTGTTAAATCCAAAGGAACTGTTTGTAAAAAGAACCCACTGGAGGGGTTTCAAGAAGGCAAACGTGGCAATCAATTTCCAAGGGAAGAACATAAAGCAAAGAACCGCCGCCACAAGCCGAAGGTTGGGGGTTTTGCTCTGCAACCGACTCTGGGTTTTAAGGATACTTGCACTTCTAAGAAGAGAGAAAGAATGGAGAATTCTGGCGCAAGATACAAGAAAATCAAAGCTGATCAAAGGAGGCTTGGGCTTGAACATGATGATATTAATGATCCCTGGTGCATCAAGAAGAAGTTGTGTCAAAGTGATATTAATGGTGGCTTGTCTAGGCTTTTATTGGGATCAGATTGTGTAGAATCTCATATTTTACCATTCTGGAATGATGATCAAATTGTAAAAATTAAGGAAGGCTTGCCGGTTACTGTGTTGGATTGTAATACAATGACAGAACATGAACTGGTTTTCAAGAAGTGGAACAATGGTGCCAATGTGCTTATGAAGAATTGGGTCAATGACTTTGTGAAAAGGAGGGAACTGAAGCTTGGGGATGAAATTGGCCTTTTCTGGGACAATGACTGCTCGATATTCAAATTTGCTCTTCTTGATGATCAAGCTGCAAGCTAGGCATTTTGTCAACTTTTTGTTTATTTTTCTTTCTTTTGAACAATTTCTGTAGTTTTTTTACTCTTTTTTGTTTGGTTTCATTTGCCCGAAATTCAGTAATTTGTTGATTCAACATTCTTAAACTATTAACCAATGAAGTTTAGTTCTTGACATCCTTCATCTTTTTCAGATTCAATCGTTTGTCTGTTTGCCTTGTTTTCCACTTGCTTGTCAATAAAATGGGCATTGAAGGAACAGTTGAATAAGAGCAGTTAAAACATATTCATTGATTGATGTTTATTAATAGTAGGTTATTTGAATACTGGTTGAGGGTAGAAAGCAAAGGCTACTTGTCCTCAGGACAACTTGAATCACAAGAAACTCTGATGGCTTGCAACTGAGCCTCTTGTTCCCTGATCTCTATCACTTCTTGAGCAACTTTTGATGCACATTTCTGCATTTCTCTGTTCTTGCCCCAAAGAAGAATGTACAGTCCAATGATGACGACAATCGAACCCAACAAACTGTTTGTTAGAGCATCAAGGAAGACATCAGCAATGATTATTTTTAAGCTGATTATAATCAATATTACATGAATTAGTCAGAATTATTAACCTTCCAAGAGTGAGTTGTTCATGGAGGATGGGGATATCAAAAAAGGCAGCTATTATCTGAACAAGAGGACTAAATGCTGATGTGAAGACAGGACCCCTCTTCTTGACACACCACGCCATGCCCACGAAGCAGAGTCCCGATCCAACAATTCCCTGATTTCATACAACAATGGCATGTCAAATGTACATTAAAGAATAAACTCAGGAGTAGGGCATAAACCTAGATACGTAGAAATGAAGTATGAATCTATGCCCCTCTCTTCTTTTGTAATTGAATAACAAGAAAGATGTTTCAAACTTTCAATTTTTTAAGGTATATAAGGAAAAGAGATGTCTAATTCTAGCCTAGCCTACAAGGCAGCATAAACCTAGGCCATTCTTCCCTACTCTTCAATCCTTTTTCATTTCCTAGAATCAGTACACCAAAAAAGCACATTGTGACAATATCAGAAACCTAGATAGATTTTGTTTTCTGCTTGTAATAAGAGCAAACTTACAGCATAGAGGACAGTTATAATTTCCACTTTGCCCTTCAGCACCCACCTAGAGAAGTCCCTGCTTATAAACAAGCTTAAAATAGCTGACTGAATTGCACCGAAAAAAGACATGATCGCGGTGCTAGAATACTGGCAGGGGAATCTTTTGCCTACATGAGATTGAATGATGAACCATGAAGACCACAGCAAGGTTCCTACTATCAAAGCTAGGCAACCAATAGTCCACCTCTCTGCCCTTCTAGAAGAGCTCAGCTTGATTGCATGTGCCATGGTCGGAGCCATGGCCTGAGAGTGTGGGTGGGGGTTGAATAAAGGGATTCCTTTATAAAGTGTTAATAGCAGGGCACCACCCACACAAATCACTGAACCAAGTATTTTGGCTCTGCCACTCTTGCTTTTGAGATTCACGGTTTCTATCCTGCAGTACACATAAGTGACATTAAAAAGAGTAAGATATCCATGCAGGGATATAAGACCTAATTTGAATCCATACCGAAATGGTAATGCCATTATGAATGTGATCACCGGAACCATGTTGATAAAGGCGCATGCAAAAGTGGCAGATGTGTATTGAATTCCAAGGAGAAAGAAGTATTGTGTAAGTGAAGACCTACAAGGAATTACATTTAGGATTGCCAGTTACTATATAGTTAACAACAAGGTTAGCTTGAGTGAAATTCATGAATCTAGCAAGGTGAACATAACTAACCCTACGATTGAACTGCAGAAGAGGTAACATAGAATGCGTGGAGTGAGCTTTGGTCTGCTGTTCCTGCAAGAAATCTTAGATGATCAGTTTGTGTTATGATCAAAAAACTAAAAAACTTTTCATGGAAAACTTGACAGAGCCATCTAATAAGTAGTTGATGAATAAATGAGCATTTTAGTCCTAAGCGGCTGCAGAAACTAACAGAAAGGGAGGGCTAAAGCTAACCTCACTCAAGAAATCAGGATTAAGCTTACTATCAAAGGCAAAGGATTTTGTAAAAAGAGAAAAAGGGTAATAAGATTGAAGAATGGGGAGCTCCTACCTTTCCCAAAAGTAGCCAATGGGGGCCAAGAAAATTGTAGAAATTGACAGCCGGTATGTTATGAGGACCAAATGGTTAATCCCTTGATCAAGGACTTTCTTAAGAAGAATATTCACCACAGCAAAACAAAAATCAATTGCTATCATTGCAATAAAAGGTTTCCATTCATCACAGCTCTTGAACCCTGCCATTAAATGCACCAGTCAAAGAGCCAAGGCAAAGCTGGTTCTCCCTCTCTTTCTCTTGAACAATTTTCTTAATAGCTCAACTGAGACAGAAATCTGTAGCTCTAAATAGATGGACTCCGGAATAAGTGGGAACAAAGCAAGATTAAATTCTTCAAATCACATCAATGCTTTAAGCAACCAACTTTGACAATAGTTTAATTATAATTATTCTCATCTTTTCACTTTCTTTTGACTGATCCCTTCAAACAAATGGAGATTATTTTTAGAATCATTTGCTAGGCTCTTGTAAAATATGGAAGCATCGATATGTGGCCACGAGCTTTTCATTTCCATTCTCTATTAATTTAACTATTACATGATGTTCTTCGTGTTAGTCAGAGATTTCATGGTCACAAATATTAGTACTGCACTAATTCATATAGGCATATTCTGATTAGCTAGGGTTGTAGCCGAAATAAAATAATCTCTTCTTTCTGATATGCAATATAGCATCTAATACTTCATCTTTGTATAACAGGCAATAGAAGAAGAACCCTCACACCTTCAACATGGAAAACAAGAACAATGTGTCAAATCTCGCACTTACGAAACAACCAAATTGTTTGCTCTTTGAACTTTCCAGTTCTACAATCCATGTGCTCAGTTTCAAGCCATTGGTATATTTATAAGGCTACTTTTCCTTTGATTAGACATTCTTTATCCAATACAGGTTAAACATCTCTACCTCTAATAGTCCAATCTCAATATATTGTTCCCCATGGAATCGTGGCAAGTTTCCATCTTTGGATATAATATGGATATATATATTTGGCATTTATTCTTTCATTTGATTCATCGACATCCAGTTGAAAGAAAAGTTCATTACTGCATTTTAGTACTAACCATTCTGCATTTCCAGATGTATGCATTTCTTATAGCCCTTTTGGTAATAGCAGCTCTAGTTTTCTTGGAATCAAAAAACTGAACGTTAAAAGTAGCTAATCTAGCTAATCTATAATAATAGGTTACCGTATATGCAGAACACTGTGAGACCAGAATTGTGTTTATTCTGCAGATTGGAGGTCCATAGGTAAAGAACATGTAGGAAGATGCTTTCTTTTTTCATAAACTAGGATTTGAAACAACTAGCGGTACCATATTTCGCCATCTCAGAGCTTTTCCTACTGAAATTCTCTCCATTATGCAGCTGCTACTTTACTTTCCTTATATTATGCAAGCATTGAGAAATGAGAATGAGATTTTGATTCTAAGATGCCAAGAAGCAACTTTGTGATGACCAGGACCATTCATTATGACTTTTATAACATTCACCACCGTACTACCTTTCTTCTAATGGCAGCTAAAAAGGTCCCACCATATCTCTTTAACTTTCTTATGCAATGGAATAAAACTTAAAAATGTTAAGGAAATAGGCAAAGGGTCACTGTTTTTTGGTCCCCATGAGATGCTTATGCTGTCATGCAGCTTATAAATATCGAGAACGATTCTGACTAAACAAGTTCCTAAAATATTGGCAAAAGTATTTCATATTCTCCCCCTAACTAGCAAGTTTTAGACAACTAATGGCAAAAGAGATCAAGGAAGAAGCTTATCAGCCACATTTTTACCAAAAATATTTGATTACTGTTGTTGATTGTTTTGGCTTATAAGGCTACCTACAACCAAGCAATCCGATTCCATTGGCTCATTGGTTGGCATTCTATAGATTTCCTGGCAAAATATTGTAAGCTAGTCCAGAACATAAACACTTAGCTATTCCCACCAAACAAATGACAGATATAAGACACTATGTCGGATTAGGACAATATCTCGCATCAGACAGAGATTAGGAGGACTCCCTTCTGTATCCGTACAATTACCATAAAGTTAAAAATTTGTTTAAGCCATCCACATCAAGTGACACACTCTGGTTTCCATTTTTGACATGGCATAATCATTCTAAGCTATGAACAAAGAAATAATTTCATCGGTAGCATTTAACAAAAACCATTTTGTACGGACTTTGAGTGCCAGCTTTGTGCCTCTGGTTTTGGACACTCCTATGTTGTCTTAGCCCCCAAAATTTATAGTCTAAAAGGTTGGGAAGAACTATACAAAAGGGTCATTATCAGTTTTCTTAGTACCACAAACCTCAGCCCACAATCCTATCAGAACGTTCTACATTGCTCTTGGACACATTAATTTGTCTTTCCAGTTGGAATCTTAGGAATTAATGTTGCATAATTAAATTCATAAATGGAGTAGTAATCAACTTATCCATCTCAGCAGACAGCAGAGCAGAGCAGAGCAAATGCCCCATTAGCTCATTAATTTACAGTCAAGTGTTAACTATGCAATTGTGATTATACAGCAAGTTGATAGGTGTGATGAAAATACCGACATATTAGCTGCACAAATCATGTAATTAAGTGTAAATGAAGAGTTGGCATACTTGTTTCTGGTCTTAACGTTTGAACTTTCATCTATAACCCATAATTTAGAGCTACCAAAGTTGAAAACCATGGCTTATAATTTGATTATTCATTCTAGATTACAGCATCACTAGAATGATTTTTATTGAGCTTAAAGAAGCCTGTATTCTGCTTTGAAAGAGATTTTATAAGTTTTGAGAATAAAGGGTCTTATAAAGTAGGGATTGGATTGAAGCAAAGTTTCAGCTACAAGTTACAATACGTGAGAACAGAATGCTTAAGAATATTACTATATTTAATGACTAGTAGTACATTATTTGTGCCTTATTCCCTGAGAAAAATAGTCAGATTTCAGTTTAAGTGGGATTCCATGGGCACAGAGTAAAGAATGATTAGTAGGTGAATGTTGTTGTTACAACTTATATGAAATAGAAAATGAAAGAATATTTTTCATTAATCATGATGAAATCTCTGATTGGTTAATATCAACCAAGCACAGAGGAAACATAAAGGTAAGGATCCCAAGTGCCATTGTTATCACACTGAACAAACTGCTGCTCAGATGGCCAAACTCCTGTCATTGTTCCATCAATTTGAGACATTGGAATGTTCATCATGTTTGTTTTCCCGTTTATACTCATCGGCATTTCAATTGGGCACTGGTCTGAATATGACAATTCCATGGTTGATTCATTTGTCCCTGGAAGTGTCCATATTGTAGAAGTAGCTGCAGTTGTTGAAGTGTTGATGTTATTAAACAGGGCATTTTGAGGGAGTTGGTTCATCTGTGTGGTGGCGCCCCATGTCGCTTCAAATGACGGTTCATTGGGCCACAACATGCTTGGAATCGACGGTGCAGGTTGGGTTTGGCCAGGTTGATCATGCCATTGAATTTGACCTGCAGCCGTTTGATCATGATGATCATCAAGTTCATGATCATGATTTACACTTACAGGACCCTGAATAGGGTTCATGTTTCCAATTCCTTGAGTAGCGGCGGTTGTCGATCCTGACTCTCTGTTCACGTTATTGTTGCTATGGGAAGACGAGCTAGAAGCAACGGTAGGTTGCAAATTAGCCGGCGGAGGCGGCGGAAGGACTGATTTAGGCGCTTTTCCGTCAGACAACTTGGCCTTGAGTGCACCGAGAAACCCGACGGCGTCACTTCCGGCGCCACAAACTTCCTCAAAAGAGAAAGGCTGTAAGTTATCAAGGGAAACGCGATTGCCAGGCGTATTCGTCGCTGATTGGGGTAACTCAAAATTGGTGCGCGCATTGGCTCCACGTAAGGCCCGAGCAGCGTCGTCGTAAGCTCGAGCTGCTTCCTCGGCGGTATCAAAAGTTCCAAGCCAAAGCCTGACTTTTTGCAACGAGTCCTTGATTTCAGCCACCCATCTTCCCGACGGTCTCTGCCTAACTCCAACGAATCGATGGTGTCCTCTCGATGATGACTTTTTCCTGCCACGCACTCCTTCAGTATTGCTTGGAGCTCCCATTGCTATAAATTCAATCAGAGTAAATTTAATTTTCCTCCTTTAAAGGAAACCTCCCAGTGGCTGAGGTTAAGGTTTCTTATAACTATGGAGTTCTGAAATGGTATCTTCCGTAAGCCATTACCAGACAACATAGAAAATGGCAAAAACATGCTGCTTAAATCCTATAAATTATTTGGGATATTGTCTATTGCAGGCCGAAATTGTTTATATCGCTGCAATTAAACCAATCAAATGTCATCATAAACTAAGTATTTTTCATCTAAAACAATAGGAAGTAGACATTTTAGTTTTTACTCCATTCTTAGACTTTTTGGAAGCATGGAGGAAAGTAAAAGAATGATGAAAAAAAATATTTTTCATTTCTTTTTGTTTTAAAACTTTAATTTGATGGTTATGTTTTAGAACCTTCTCCTTGTTTGTAGTATTATTATTAAATTTTTTAATTTAATTTTTAATAAACAAAAAATAAAAGATCTAGTCATTCTTTCTATCTATCTATATATAAAATAATATTTATCTTTTTTCTTTTTTATTGATGAAGAATTCTTTCGATCTCTCCGCGTTAATCATGTATAGCTTTCAAGAAAGAAAATCATGCAGCCAAGATTATTTTCCTCAACAAGGAAAAATACTAGTAGCCTAGGGAGAGAACGTTTTTGGGCTGGACGTCGGGATTACTGGTTAGCGGTGCGTTTGTAATCTGTGTCCTATAAAACTTGACAAGCCCGGTCCATTAATGTTGGACCTTTCGGCCAGTTAGATGAGCATTGTGGGCAGCATGTAATCCTCATTCCTCAGCACCAATAGGCCCAAAAAGATCCTAATTTCAGAGTTCAGCCCATGACTTTTTTTTTTTTAAATAATCAAGGTTTTTATGTTCAATTTCATCCTTGTATTCAGCCATTGATTTACAGTTTGTTTGGGTAATTTTTTTGGAGGATCAGTGAAGGACAGGAAAGGATGGGAAAGGAAGGACTCTTAAAGGAAAGGATAGGAAGGACCAATTCTTGTTTGGATTGGATAAAATTGACGAGGGAATGGAAGGGAAGGACCATTTAACATTTCTTGTTTGGATTCACTATATAAAGGAAAGGACAAACCACATTTTATAATCATTTCTCAACTATACCCTTTATTTTATTTATATTGTTATTTTACTTAAATCAACTGGTTATATATATATGGCTATATCACGTAGGAGCTACTTTGATTCAACAAGGTAAATAAACTGGCCTTTACACAATTACACCACAATTTTCTGGATCCAGTGAACATGCATACATCACAAGATTAAATTGAGAAAGAAGAAATTCAAGAAAATTAAATTAAATTCAAGAAAGATTAGGCATGTGATGATGTGAATGGTAGAAATTACCTCTGAGTTCGTTTTGTCCAATTGAGAGAAACGGTGCAGCAAAGGGAAGGAGGTAGGAGAAGAAGACGTTGGTTGATATATATATATATATACACACGTAATTAGGTTAACTAAAATAATTAGTAATATGTTAGGGCAATTTAGACATTAAATAAAAATATAACTTTTGTGATTTGTTCGGCCCCGCTGGTACTCCAAATTGGAGTACCAAAGAAATTGGCAATATAAGGATCAAGAAGGACCAAAATTGGTCCTCCAAAACCCATGGGTCAAATCTAATTTCCAATCCAAACATGGGTCAGTAGCCAAAAAGACCTCCCGTCCCATCCCGTTCCTTACTGGTCCCTCAATCCAAACACAATGTTAAGTCCTATGTACTCATAAGATTGGGTTAATTGAGTCTAAATCCAATTTTGTGAGTATAATGATTGCATTGATCTAATATTGTGGGTATATTTATTAAATTGATAAGTTTTTTTAGTACATGAACAAGATTTAACATTTTTATGCAGTACATAGACCTCCCAAATACTTTCAACTATATTCAATTGTCCAAGAAAAAAGTTAAACATCAAACACATTCATGTGTGCATATTAAAGTTAATGATGGAATAATTATAGGAAGGAAAAGAATTATTATAATTGCATGCATGACAGAACAAAACAAAATTCGACCTGCAAACACAATTATTACTACGTTAAAGAGAGCTTTAATCACACATATAACGAAAAATTAGTATATATAGCAAATTTGTAATTTTTTTTCCTCTCAACCATGAAATTAATTTTCTCTTTGTGACCATAAACCTTATATATTTTGGGTGTGTTTATGTTTAGTAAGAAATGATGGTCCGTATGTGCTACATTGTAGAGCAATGATCTTGAGAAAAGAAATCCAAAAATCCTTTTTGTTTGATCTCCTTTCTTTATTGGGTTGGTACTTGGTAGTGGTATTTTGCTGTTTACTACTTAATTGTACTTTCTTGTTTGCTAACAAGACAATGGTGGTTGTTGATTGATCAATTAATCTTAAGAACATCATCATTAATAAAAAATTTCAATTTTATGATTGCCATTATAATAAAAAAGAGCAAATCATACTATTAGTATCCATACTTCAACTTACATTTTGTTATGATCTCTAAACTTTTAAATTATTTTGATTCGTATAATTCGAAACTCAAATTAACTCGGTCATTATTTTGTATTATGATAAATGAGAAAATATTTATTAAAGGACTAAAACGGAAAACATTCTAAACTACGAGGATTAAAACAAATATAAGGATCAAAATCGAACCCTTTAAAATATATAGGGATCAAAAGATCAAAGCTTAAGAATTAAGAACCATTATTATTATTTTTAAGAAAATTAAATTAAATTAAATTATTTTTGTAGAATTTTGAACAGCGATTTCCGGCCAAAAAAATAAAAAAGGAACAGCGATTTATTAGCGCTGCAAAATAACGCTACGCTTACACTAACATTACTACTGCTACTATTCGGACTTAAAAACAACGCTACGCGGATCACCCGACCCTATTATTAAAACTACCCTATTTGTTCCTCTTTCTCTTCTGTTCGGGTCTTTTCGCCATTCGGGGGCTCTCTTTTCTCTTTCCTTCTTTCCACCCCTTTCTATTCTGATTTCTCTCTTAACTCAATAAAAACTTCCACCACTCTCTCTCCCCCCCATCCCGATTCAGATCGATCCTAAAAGGTTTGCTTCATCGAAACCCTAATTTCTCATCTTTTTGTTCCTTTATTATCTTCCTCGCCAACTCAACTGCTTCGCTGCTCGATAATACACGCCGATTTATTGTTTTTTTTCTTTGTTATAGGTTTCGAAGTTGCACGTACATATAATAGCTAGGGTTTCTGTTCCTGATTCCTTGAAGCTTTCAACTCTTATTTTTCTGGTATAGTATTCTTTTCCTAATTTTGTTGTAATAATTTTGAAAGATATTTGTTAGAAGAACAAGAACCAAAAAAAAAAAAAGACAGGTTGAGCTTCGAGCGCTCTTTTCCATTGGCTCTGAAGAACTGATTCGTTTGATACGGGATTAAATAGATAAACGGATCCAAATTTGATTTGTGGCATCACCTTTAACGCATTAGGTTTCTTTTTCGCAATGTTATTCAATTTTGATTGCTTGCTCTAGTTTATCTGTTTGTTTAACTAACTTACTGCTTCGTATTTTTTTTCCGCAGCTTGAGATCAGCCTGTGGAGTTGAGAATTATATAAGCGAAGATGTTTGGTTCAACTAATCGTAAGTCATTCTCTTACCTTTTATTATTTCTGGTTAAATAACTGCTGGAAAACGTTATACTTGGATGATTCGATCTGTTTAGCTGATGTTTTGTCGAGTGTGTAATTGTTTCTGTACTTCTTTTAGAAGTAGAAGTTCATGGCTAGCACCTTTTTGTATAGGTATTGTGAAAATTCAAATGTCGGGTTTAAGACTCCATAAATTACTATCTTCCTCTTCTTCATTCCTTCTTGATTGTTCATTATTATTACTATTGATTACTCTACTGCATTTTTTTACTTTGGTGAAAATTGATTCTGATTGTTCTATGCTCTGTGCTAACTCTTCACTTGGTTGTTCTGCTACTTGTTTTGCTTTTAGTTAGAAAAGGTTTTGTTAATAACTTCATATACATGCTTGTAATCTCATTAACAGTGTTTAAATTTTGTTGTCTTCTTGATGATGATGTTTTGCATGATCCTTTTTGAGAATTAACTTATTATTGTATGTGAATCTTTTTTGGAAAAGTGAATTAATTGTTAGAAATTCTTTAAACAGCATTTGGGCAGTCATCAAATAGCCCATTTGGATCACAGTCTGTTTTTGGGCAGACCAACAACCCAAGTAGCAATCCTTTTGCACCTAAACCTTCCTTTGGGAGTGCAACACCTTTTGGCTCCCAAACAGGGGGTTCAATTTTTGGGGGTACTTCTACTGGAGTATTTGGTGCATCCCAATCTTCTTCTCCCTTCTCCTCTACAACAGCCTTTGGTGCATCATCAGCTCCGGCATTTGGAAGTTCCATGCCTTCTTTTGGATCTTCTTCAACTCCTGCTTTTGGCAGTTCATCCTCTTTTGGTAATAGTGATTTTGCGTTTTTCCCCCCCTGTTCTCTCTCTATTATTACAACTGTTTTCCTTCATTGAGCAACTGCATATGACAGAGTGCCTCCTTTTCAATAAGGAGCACCGTTGATTTCTGATATACCACTAAATTGCTATTTTTGGTTATATCCTTTCATTTTATGAATGTATCGACTGTTAGTCATTACCCAATAATTTGGTGTATTTTTTCTCAATTTTAAGCTGCTAACTGTTTTTATTTCCCTTGATAGGGTCTCCTGCTTTTGGTCAGAAGCCTGCTTTTGGCTTTGGGTCGACTACTCCATCAAGTCCTTTTGGAAGCACAGCACCGCAATCGCAGCCTGCATTTGGTGGTGGCATATTTGGTTCCTCCACACCTTTTGGTTCAACTCAGTCTGCCTTTGGTGCCACAAGCACCCCTGCCTTTGGTAGCACAAGCACCCCTGCCTTTGGTGCCACAAGCACCCCTGCCTTTGGTGCCACGAGCACCCCTGCCTTTGGTTCCACAAGCACCCCTGGCTTTGGTGCCACGAGCACTCCTGCCTTTGGTGCTACAAGCACCCCTGCCTTTGGTTCAACTGGAAGTCCAGCATTTGGGAGCACTGGAACTGCATTTGGTGTGTCTAATGCCCCAGTCTTTGGAACAGGAAGTGCTTTTGGAGCATCAAGCACACCTGCATTTGGCGCTTCCAGCTCTCCTGCTTTTGGGACTTCAACCTCTGCTTTTGGTGCTTCAAGTACCCCTGCTTTTGGAGCATCTTCTACCCCTTCATTTAGCTTTGGTTCCAGCCCTGCCTTTGGCCAATCGTCATCAGCATTTGGTAGCAGTCCTTTCGGATCTACTGGATTTGGAGCACAGAGTTCTCCTTTCGGTGAGTAATCAAGTATATGTGATTTATCATAAACTTTGAAATAACTTAGAATAGTTCAGGTGAAAATATATCTTTACATAGGTATTCTAACTTTTGAGTACAAGGAAGGTAGTATATATAATCAAATTATTGTTTTGAGTATGCAGGAAGCCAATCTTCTGCACCAGCATTTGGAAGTACTAGCTTCGGCCAACAACCTTTTGCTGGTCAACGTGGGGGAAGCAGGGTAGCACCTTACATGCCTACAACTGAAGCAGATGGTGGGAGTGGTACACAGCAAGCGAAGTTGGAATCTATATCAGCAATGGCTGTTTATAAAGATAAAAGTCATGAGGAGCTCAGATGGGAGGATTACCAGTTGGGGGATAAAGGTAACTTTGTAAAATATATGCCAAAATCTGTATGTTGATCACTCTTCTGTCTTTCATTGACACTGACCTCTTCGCTGTATTAATATGAAATTTCAGGTGGACCGCAGCCAGCTGCTCAGCCTTCTGGAGGGATGGGCTTTAATGCGTCACCTGCACCTACAACTCCTTTTGGGAATTCAACATTTGGTCAAACATCCGCAAATCTCTTTCCCAGCACAAGTACCAATCCATTTAGTATAAAACCTCCACCCTTTAGTAGTACAGGTTTCACAACCTCAACTACTACATCAAATCCTTTTCAAACAACACCATCAAGCCTTTTTGGAACAACCTCATCAACAACAGCTTCACTATTTAGTACATCTTCTACAACAGCATTCGCAACGGGCTCTTCTCTTTTTAATGCATCTGTCACCCCTTCGTTTTCAACTTCGCCAACCATTTTTGGTACTGGTGCAGCTCAGGCAACAACTCCAACATTTGGTACTGGTTTAAATTTTAGCAGCAGTCAGACATCTTCTCTGTTCAGTTCCACACCTATTGCGCAGACAGGCAATACTTTTGGGCAGGTGACCAACACCTTTGGACAGAATACTAGTAACTTTGGTCAACCAAACATTTTCAATACACCTTCCACTGGGTTAAGTGGGAATTTGTTTTCAAGCTCTCCATCGTTGGCTCCTAGCAACCCAAGTGCCTTCGGCCCAACCCCTGTAAGTTGTGAAGTTTGCTATTACTTTTCATTTTGTTATACTCATGCAGTTTCCTAGATGCAGAATTATTTGCATTGTTTCAGTGAATTGAGAATTCAAACTAATGCTGCACGGTTGAGCCCTGTAGTTTGTGATTGATTTGGAAGTGAACTGGGTCATTGATTTAATAACTGATAGGAGTCAGCTATTCTGTATTATGTAACTAGTAAATTATCTAATTTAAAACCTTTATCCCTTTTTAATTTAAGAGTTTTGGTAATGTTAATTTGCAAAGAATCCTCTTAAGGTTTTTGCCTTAGCTTCTGCATAAGCATTCATGCTTTAATTACCTGTGTCTGTGCCATAAATCCAGATTTTGACTTGCTATTCTGCAGCCCTCCTTGTTTCAGCCTACTCCGCCTGCTCAGACTGGTGGTGCTTTCGGCTTTGGCAACTTTGGTCAGACGCAGACACAGACGCAATCAGGTTAGAGAAGTTCTATCTGCAATCTTATCATGGAATCTTTGAACTTTTGTTGATAGTGCTGATTGTAATGATTTTGCTGGCTATACAGGTGGTGGATTGGGCATTTTTGGTCAGAGTAATATCGGGCAATCGTATGTTTCATATACTTTGAACTTTTCTTCAGTTTTCACTGGCACTTATACATATTCTTGTAAATGCCTACAATTTTTCTTTTTTCTTTTACATTTGCATATATGCAATGCATATGCAAGCAAAAATGATTGAATAAGTTCCATTTATGGTTATCCAGACTGTTGTGTGATTTATTTATATTTTGGATCATAATCCTGCATCTTTTTCCTGTTTAACAGGTCTGCTACACAGAGTGCTGCTGTAGTACAACCCGTGACTATCACAAACCCATATGGATCGCTCCCTGCAATGCCTCAAATGTCGATTGGTCGGGCTGGGACTGCACCATCTGTTCAATATGGGATTTCTAGCATGCCTGTAACTTTCTGACCTTGCTTTATTTACCCTGATACTTTGAGTTTTATCTGCAGTTTGTCTACTAGTTATAGATCTATCTCTTCTCTTTGTGCTATTAGTGCCAATGAGTTTGTGGTGAATGGAAATATAGTTGTATTAATTGGTTCACCGTTATTGAATTTATCAGGTCGTGGACAAACCTGCTCCTGTTAGAATGTCGCCCTTATTGACTTCTCGATACCTTTCACAAAGGCGGATTAGGTTGCCAGCAAGGAAATATCGTCCCAATAATGATAGTCCAAAGGTAAGGGTGCTGCCACACATGAATTAGTAACTCTAATCTCCCTATATGAGGTTACACTCCTAAAGCATGTTTGTTCCATTTGTTGGTTGGTATCTGCAGGTTCCATTTTTCGGTGATGATGAAGAGACACCCAGCACACCTAAGGCTGATGCTGTTTTTATTCCTAGGGAAAACCCAAGATCTCTGGTCATTCGTCCCACTGAAAATTGGCCTTCAAGAGCTTCTACTGAGAAGGCATCACCTTTGAAGGATTCATCTACTCCAGTGCATGACAATGGTAAGATTCTTTCAAGTCAAGCCCATCTGCTAAATTAGTTGATAGCTTTGAACATTTATTGCTGGCTTTATTTGTATGCTCTACCTACCATATTCTGATAATGTAAGCATCACAGTAATGATCTCTAAATGCTATTGATGCTTAAGTTCTTTTAAACAGCATTTATTCTTTTGGATAAGTCAGTCCCAAGGGTACTTTTTCCTTGTGTAGTTGATTCCTCTTTGTAATTTTTTTTAGTTCTTTTATTCTCTCTTAAATACATGAACAAAGTGTGTGTGGATCTGCTGTGAGAATGCCATTACAATATTCTTATTTCACTGAGAAAATGTTATCTTTTTATTTGATGTATGATTGTGATTAATTCTTGAAATTTTGGTCTGATTACATTTATTTTGACTATTGGGCTTGACTCTTCGGAATGTTCATTTTATGTAGGCAAAATTTCTGATAATGGCTCCAATGCTGAGGACAAAGGTAGTAAGTATCTTTTACATGAATTTATACACCTTTTAATTTCCAGTTTGTTTTTTCTTTGGGGAATTTTTCTGCCCATGGTGATACTATTTGTGAGATTACGAGTTTACTTGTCTAATTATAAACTTCAGATGAACTTAGGGCCATTATAAATTGGTTTGCGGGCTTCTTTGCTGCTGTCTAATTTCGTTTGATTGATATGATTATTGTAGAAAATCCAGCTGAAAATGGAGTTGTGAAGGAGCGAACTCATCCTCTCAAAGGCAACCAGAAAGCTAATGGAATCCACGATGATCATTCTATTCAGAAAGAGGACTCATACATGACACTCAGTGGCCACAGAGCTGGTGAGGCTGCTATCGTTTATGAGCATGGGGCAGACATTGAGACTCTGATGCCAAAGCTTCGGAGGTCTGATTACTATACGGAACCTCGAATCCAAGAACTTGCAGCAAAGGAAAGGGCCGAACCGGGGTATTGCAGACGTGTCAAGGATTTTGTGGTTGGGCGGCATGGTTATGGAAGCATCAAGTTCCTGGGTGAGACAGATGTGAGACGTCTTGATCTGGAGTCACTTGTTCAGTTCAACAACCGTGAGGTGATTGTTTACATGGATGACAGCAAAAAGCCTCCTGTTGGTCAAGGTCTTAATAAGCCTGCAGAGGTAACACTTCTCAACATCAAATGCTTTGATAAAAAGACAGGACGCCAGTATACAGAAGGGCCAAAAGTCGAGAAATACAAGGACATGCTTAAGAGGAAGGCCGAGGACCAAGGAGCAGAGTTTCTGTCATATGATCCTATCAAGGGAGAATGGAAGTTCAGGGTCGAACACTTCAGCACATACAAGCTGGAAGATGAAGATGAAGATGAAGAGGAAGAGGAAGATTACTCAGAAGAAATGTGTGCGGTTCCAGATTGCTAATAAGAAGAAGATATGGACACTGTTTGCTTCATGCCAAGGTTAAGGAAGACTTTCTGCCTGGCGCTAGTGTTTTGGACCCATTAAGGGTTTGATTTGAATTGTACAGAAATTACCAAATTGTGGTAATACTGTTTTTGACTTTTGAAGTTGTGGCATCAATGCAGTAAACAACATTAATTGTTGTATCTCGTGCTTCTTTTTCTTTCGTTTCCTTTCTATCGGTTTTGGCATTTGTTTTTTGTTACTTCCTTTCCAGGTTTTAGAACACCTCCGACCTGTTACTCTGAATTGGAATGTCTTTTGTGATGGACTAATGGTAAAGTGTTGGTTAAGGGAAAGAAAGTGTTTCTTTTTTCTTTTTCTTTTTCAAATGAAAATGTTTTCTTCGCTATCAATTTTGAATCGAAGTGTGTTAATGTTTCGTACATCGTATTATTATCTCATCCAGTTACGTATAAAACATCTTTCAATGTTTGCTGTTGTTTTGTTTACATCCGAAGAAGTTGAATAAAAGAGAAATCAACTTCATTTTAGTTGGTTAAATTTAGGTTTATTAGCCTTTTTGCCCCCGAACTATTGCGTCAAGGACCTCTAAACTTCAAAACAAGACAGCTTGCTCCTTGAATTTTCAAGTTCAAGACATTTTGTTAGCAGTTCCCTTTTCGTTTTGCCAGTAGCTGTTGAAAGCACAGGAAGCATGAGCATTCAACGTATTGGGTTGAAAGCAAGGCTGAAGGCTCGTTGGGCTGAATTGACTTGCAATCAGCACCAGATCCACATGCATAGTCCATGGCTTGCAATCAGCACCATACAACCAAAGACATGTTTAGTACCAGTGACTAGATGGGAATAAGAAGAAAAGCATTTTCAACAATGCTTCTTAATGCAAAACCATATTCAAATCTTTAATAACTTTGCCCTTTAGAGTATATAATAAACATTTACATTCTACTACCTCAGGAAGATCCGATTTGATGATGTTTCATGATGAACTAATGCTATGTTTATCAAGGATCTGATCAAAGAAATGGAAATTATGCTTAGCAGCTTACCAGAAGAAATTGATAACTTGACACGATTTCCATAATGCCAATACCATTTCACAAGGAATTGCAATAAACTTCTCAATATAATAACATGCTCAAAACAGGATTACAAACCTAATACCCAAAAGTTTCTAAAGCTGTTTTAACTGACTGACAACATGAAAACAAAATTAAGGTCTTTAAGTTTTAACAAGTCAGAATAGCAAAACACTGCCCTTAGCAACCTCACTTCTTGTCTTCTTTTTCAGCTTCTGCAGCCTTCTTCATCCTGGCACCAATATGGCGCTCATTAGCACGTTCAACACGGAGCTTGTTATAAGCCTTGAATGACTTCATGTCATCTGTGACCTTCACAAGCTCAACACAAGGCTGCTCACGAGTAATAGGCATGTATGGTCCTTGGACTTGGGTTGCAGTGGCAAGCTCCTCAGCAGTAGAATCACCAGCCTATAGACAATAAACATGGTTAAAAACATAAAACAAGAGCATGAATCAAACAACTAATCACTAACATCAACTCCATCAAATTACCTTGAACTTGCGGGCACGTCTTGGGAAGACAACAAGTTTGGCCTTGTAAGTCTTAAGCCTCTGAACATTGGCTTGAAGACCTTCAAGTGATTTGTTCTTGCGGCGGTGGTCAACTGCAATGCCAATGGTTGGTGCAAGCTTCTTTGAAATACCAGCAGCCTGAGCAGAGAATAACGTGTCACATTTCATTCAAACAATAAATCTACAAAAGGATTGCAATTTCACATCATTTACTATATCTACAATATGCATCATTATAATATAATTCTCTCTTCTTTTTTTCCCCAATCTAAACAGTTTAACTTCAGATTTAATGTTAACTAGAGGCGTAGATAAAATTTAAACGTGGTTACTAATCACAGACAGAACATCAACATTCTGCAATTGCTTGAAATAAGTATTTGCAGTTAAAACGAAATTTATCAATAACCTAATGAACAAATCTGCAAGCATAAAAGAGAAAACATAAACCTAGATCAAGAAACTACAAAGAATAAACACTACACATGTAAGATGAAAACCTCATACAAATAAAACAAAATTTAAAACGGGTTAAGGAAATTAAGGTAATAACTAATAAAAGAGAAAACCTTGAGCTCTTCAAGAGAGAAACCCTTGCCAGCTCTCAACTTCATGTTGTACTTCAAAGTCTGGCCATGAACAACAGGGCGAAGAGGTCCAGCAGTTGGCCTTGGGAAGATCCTTACAGCCTTCTTCTGTCTTGCTGCAAAATTCCAAAAAAACCCCAACCATCAAAAATCAATTGCAGCCACTCAACATTAGAATCCTTCAACAAAGAGCAATATAGAAAACCCAAAGTAAGAAACCAACGAAAAAGAAAACCCACCAATTCTTCTTCTGGCCTTCCTTGCTGGCTGATTGAACCAAGTTTTCACATAGTTTTGCCAATGCTTCCTGAAGTGGCCATTTGGCACAACATTGTTATGCTTAACCATGACTTACCTGAAATTTCATAAGAGAAAGGAAAATAAAACGTTAAACGATTATAGATAAGAAGAAGAAGAAGAAACGAGAGGAAAGAAGCAGATCACCTTCTGCTGCGGTGACTGGAGAAGGAGATATGGAAGAGGACCGGCGCGAAGAACGAATAAGAACCCCGTAGCACTCTATTTAGGGTTTTACTCGAGAGGAAGCCAGGAAGGCTATTTCCTACTCACATTCAACTAAAAAAATTGCTTTTTTTTTTTTTTACCAACAATATCTATTTTTCATAAAATTAGTACTATTAGAGTTTAGTTTAGTTTAGTTTCGTCACAAATAATTAAATAAAAATAATTATATATTCATTCAATTTTAAGGATAAATCTTAAAAATTATTAAAATCTATATGATAGTATTGGGTCTTATAATATTTATTATCCATGATCGGTCCGAAAACCGGCCCGGCCCAAAACCTGCTCTAGTTTTATATAAATGCTTCGTTTAGGTTTAGGGTTTCGTCTCTAGGGTTTTGTTATATTTCTTCCCTCTCCCCAAAGCCGCCCAACTAGCAGACGCAGAGAGAAGAAGAAAAATGAAAACCATTCTTTCCTCAGAAACGATGGATATCCCCGATGGGGTTAACATCAAAGTGAAGGCCAAGATGATCGAGGTTGAGGGCCCCAGGGGAAAGCTCATCCGCAACTTCAAGCACCTTAACCTCGACTTCCATCTCATCAAGGACGAGGAAACCGGAAAGAGGAAGCTCAGGATCGAGGCCTGGTTCGGTTCCAGGAAGACCAGCGCCGCCATCCGTACCGCTCTCAGCCATGTCGAGAATCTCATCACCGGTGTCACTAAGGGTTACCGCTACAAGATGAGGTTTGTGTACGCTCACTTTCCCATCAACGCCTCCATCACCAACGGCAACAAGTCCATTGAGATCCGTAACTTCCTTGGCGAGAAGAAGGTCCTCTCTATCTTTCCTTTTTTAAAATAACTTTTCCTGAATGTATTTATATTGAATCGGAATTTGATTGTTACTGTTGATTTTTTTTATACTGTCTTTTTACTGTGATCTCTATTTCGTTAATGTTTGTGGGGTTTTTCTCTGGATTTTGGTACAAGTTATTTTCTGTTGAATGTATGTCTTATTGTATTGAAAACAAATGTTGAAATCATATATCTGTAGGAGGCCTGCTGTTTTGGATTCCTTGAAAAAGGAACATTTTTATGCCAAAAAAGCATACCTTTATGTTAGTCTCACACTAGTTTTACTGAAATCTGTTTTCTTTTAATCCATGTTGTTCTGCTCTTGAATTTCAAAACCCAAATCTTAACTTAAAGGTTCTTTAATGCTCTGTTGTTTGTGTTATGAGTATTTGTTTCATTGACTGATGATGTATACTTTGAGACCTAATTGACTAATTGTTAATTTCTGATAGCTTTGTAATGAATTGATTGATGTCTGCTTATGATAATGTAAGGCCTAGGTTAGCAAATGTGAACCATGTTTACTCTTGACTTTGTCATCCTATTACAGTTTTATTACAGTTTTAAGAGTTTTAGATGTTCCTCATTCTTTTACAACTTGTTATTGATATTTTACAACTTGTTATTGATATGGTTTGTCTTCTGTTCCTGAATATATCAGGTGCGTAAGGTTGATATGTTGGAGGGAGTTTCAATTGTTCGATCTGAGAAGGTTAAGGATGAGATTGTTTTGGATGGTAATGATATCGAACTTGTCTCTCGCTCAGCTGCCTTGATAAACCAGGTATTTTAACATCCCTTTTGTTCTTCTTCATATATAGCTTACAACTTTGCTTTCATAACCTGACCTCTGTTTTTGACCAGAAATGCCATGTGAAGAACAAGGATATCAGAAAGTTCCTTGATGGTATCTATGTTAGCGAGAAGGGCAGGATCGCCGAAGAGGAATGAATGATTGTTATCTCTTTGAGTGATAGTTATAGTGCTGCTTTACTTTAATGGTGGTAGTTACATGTTTGAACCTTTGTTTTTGTTTTATTTTTTTGTCTTTCCCTGGATTTCAACCGGAGAGTACAAGGTTGTTATCTTTATTTGTTATCTGGAAAATTTTGGATATCTGTTTGATCCCTGGTAATCTTATTATGTTTTATTTCATACTTAGCTATTGCATTTTAAGAATTGTTTTGGTTTATAGTTCTGATTACCAAAATTCATCTTCTGGAATCTCTGTTCAAAAATCAAAACCCTAATGTTCAGAGTTTTGACCCTTGAAGGTGATCATTGATCAGTGTCCACTCTGAGATTAGTGGTATGGATTTCCAACTGGCAAATCCTTCTTTTCCTCGTATCATAGTCTTAATATTTTAGTAGTTTGCATTTTGATTGGTCTGAAAAGACTCGTAGCATAATACATATTCTCTATGGGACACGTGAGTCTGGTAAATTGAGTCCTGAAAATCGACAATCAGATTCAGAAGGTTATTATCAGGGTTGGTTTTTCTCGATTCTTCGTCTCTCATCAATGTTTGCTTTACAAATTGCATAAGATTAATTCTAGTCCTTGCCCTTGGCAACGTTTTTCATGTTACAAACTTGCTGTCTTGCTTTTTACCTAAAAGCGCTTGCAGACATAATTATAAGCTTGCTGTCTTGCATTTTTAGCTAAAAGCCAGTTAAAAGAACGTAAAGAATGACGTGGCCTAGTCAGCCTCAATGAAATCTTAATAGAGAAAGGCCGATGGGACTCCATTTATTCGGTTTATGTTCAATTGGCAATTATTTATTCGGTTTCTATGGTGTTGATAAAGAAGTGTGCATGGTTTTGGAATTATAGCACCATTCATGGAATGAGGATTTCACATTTCAGGAAACAGCAACTTATCCAAAAATCAAGTGGGATAAAACCTAAGTCTTATTACAGAATGCGAATATGTCATAGCAATGAGAATATTTGGCTGTGGAAAAAGAAAAACCTTATTGAAAATGTTGTTCATATATCTTGTTTGCACAAGGGTGCTTATTCCCGAGTAGAATCGTTTCAGTACTAAACAGACAAATACAATCAATGATAAAAATTGTCCAAGATTTCCGAAAAAAGAATTGATTAGGTCAAGTGGGGCATCAAATTCCGATACTGATTATGAATTCCACTACTAAATCGAGTGGAGTGTTAAAATGTGTCATCCCTCAAGACTCAAAAATATAGTATATAATAGCTATAAGTTCTTCCTGCTAGTGGCAGAGATTGATCCTCGAGACCAATATAAAATCCCACCAATCTGTTTATTATTAGTTCACTTTTAAACCAAGTCTAGTTACCATGAAAAGCTGTGGTTTTTATGTTGCAATGGTTGTAGTTCAGCTTGCTTATGGAGGGTCTAATATTCTCATTAAAATCGCCATTGAAAGAGGCCTAAATCAATTTGTTTTTGTGGTTTACCGACACATGATTGCCTTGTTTTTCTTAGGACCCCTTGCTTATGTATTCGAAAGGTAAGCTAATTTTACAAAGTTTCTTCCCTTTGCCTATTTTTAACTCTGTTTCAAGCTAGTTATGATCATGTTACTCTGCATTTGCAAATTAAGCAGGAAGAAGCGCCCTTCACTTTCTGTGTCGGTGTTCGGAAAAATCTTCCTACTGTCATCTCTAGGAACTACCATTCATCTTAATGTTTACTATGCTGGTTTGGCTTACACTTCTCCCACTGTAGCAACTGCGTTGAGCAACATTATCCCAAGTTTGACATTTCTCATGGCAATTTTACTCAGGTAACTAAAAACTTAAAGCCTCTAATTTAGTTTAATTCACTTTTTAGCTTGATTTTCATCTCAAATTCAGCTGATATGATCAGGATGGAAAAGCTGAATATTAAAAGTGCCAGTGGGAAAGCAAAGGTATTAGGAACCATTATTTGCATAGGTGGATCACTTATTTTTACCTTCTGGAGAGGAGGGTTCCAATTGAAAGGAATTGTAAACAAGCCCCTGATAGAAATTTATAGCACAAATAATTCTCAGGGTGAGTTTAGTCATGAGAGTTGGATCAAAGGCTCTGTTCTTATTCTTGTCAGTTACATTGCATGGAGTGGATGGCTAATACTCCAGGTGAGTAATCACTTTTCCATACCATATTTGGCTTCAAATTTTTCATCTAAAAATCATGAATAAGTATAACCCTTTTGTTATTTTCCTCACAGGCTACAGTTTCCAAAGTATATCCAGCTCAATTGTCACTGAATGTTATAATTTGCTTCATTGCATCATTACAATCTTCTATTCTTGCCTTGTTCTTTGCAAGAAACCCTCTCTTGTGGAAGCTGGATTGGAATGTGCAGCTTTTAACCATAATCTACTGTGTAATCCTTCTATTCTCTCATGAATTTACTTAAAATGAAGGCCAAAAACAGATTTTTCATTGAGAAAAAAAAGGAATTGCATTTGACATAAAATTTGCTAACAATTTTAGTATTTGTTATTAGGGAGTTGTGCTCTCAGCATTAGCCTATTACTTACAAACATGGTGTATCAGTAACAAAGGACCGGTTTTCGCAGCAATGTTCATTCCACTGGTTGTTGTCTTTGTAGCTATATTTTCTGCAATTTTTTTCGCGGAGCGACTTCACCTTGGCAGGTATTAAGTTATGCTCACAACAATTTTCTTTCTTCCCATTGCCAATTTACTTATTCATAACTTTTTTGGCTGATGAATGATTCATTTCATTGTGTTTGACAAATTCTCAGCTTGGTGGGAGCATTTTTCATAATTTTGGGCCTTTATTTTGTACTCTGGGGAAAAAGGAGGGACAGTTTTGTTGTGTCTGGAAATACAAAGGATGGAAATGACTTGGCTGATGAGACCAACAACAATTGCCAAATAGCCACTGATGAATCTGTCAAAAGAGAAGCAATGTGTTGAGATGATTGATATGATTTTTATTTTTACAATTTAACCCTCTTGCTTCTATTTTAGAAATGTGGTGAGTATAAGGGTGAAATTGTCAAATTGAGTTTCAACTATTAAGCCTTTTTTTTTGACAAAGCCAAAAAATTTGTCACCTTCATCAGTCACACCATATATACTTATGATTTGAACTCTGTCTGTATCACTAGACAGAAAAACTCATAAAAATGGAAACTTCACACTCTGGATGGAATTCTCAATGTTTAAGTGTTTAAAGAAAAGTTTGGTTTAACTGTGCCTAACCTTAGTTATAATGGTTTACGCGTGCAGAACAAAGCAAAAGCAAAAATAATTATCGAAATTGAAAGGCCAACAGCTCAATACTAAGCAATAGTTAACTTTGAATAATCTTCCTGATTAGAAATCATAATCAATTATCTATATATATGTCTGAGAATTATAGTATTTCATATTTTCATTAACTTAATTAGCATAAATTGGACTTCAATATATTTCATAAAAATGGACAACTTAACTGATCCCTTTGGCTTTACTTGGTAAAAACTTCCAAAACTTGGGGCCTATGGGCATCATATTCTTCACAGTTTGATGTAAATTTTCATAGCGGTGGAAATTGATCCCCAATATAAAAATCAAGCCATTCTATTTGTTTTGTATTTTTTTTAAGGAAGGGGCAGCCATAACCATGAAAAACTTTGGTTTTTACATTGCAGTGGTGCTGCTTCAAATCTTATATGGTGGATCAGTTATCCTTATAAAAATTTCCTTTGTAAGAGGCCTCAATCAGTTTGTGTTTATAGCCTACCGGCATATAATTGCTACCCTTTTCTTAGGCCCCTTTGCTTATGTTCTTGAAAGGTAATTACTTAGAATACAAGAAATTTTTGCTATAGATTCTGATAACATAACTAACATTTCTTTTATGATGTGTTTTGGAAGCAGGGAAGGGCGCCCTTCACTTTCATTTTCACTGTTTGCAAAAATATTTCTGCTTTCATCAATGGCTATCATTTACTACAGTCTTTTCTTCTTGGGTTTAACATACACTTCTCCAACTATAGCCTCTGCCTTGAGCAATATTTCTCCTAGTTTGACATTTCTCATGGCAGTTCTTCTAAGGTAATTTACTTTGTAACTATACCAGTATCTTTCCTTTCCATGCATATTCAGATCCACTTCAACTTTGCCTATTTTTCCTTCATTTTTTTTCAGAATGGAAAGGGTGAAAATCAGAAGTGCTAGTGGTCAAGCTAAAGTATTTGGAACAATAATCTGCTTCGCTGGGTCGCTTGCTTTGACCTTATGGAAAGGAGGGTATCAGTTGAAAGGCATTGAGAAGAGGCCTCTGATAAACATCTATGGCACCAATGGGTCTACTGGAGAGTTAAGGCATGGGAAAGAAAATTGGCTCAAAGGGTCTTGTCTCATTCTCACTAGCACAGTTGCATTTAGTGGATGGATGATTCTCCAGGTGAGTATATACATAGATATTTGGCTTCTAATTTATTCAAAACATATAACTGTTGGGATTTTTAGGAGTGGATGAAGTAAGAAAACATAAGCTACAATTTACATGCTAGAAATTAGAAGAAAAACAGAGAAGTGTAGAGTATAGAGCATGTCTTAATTCTCATTTCATTGATTTATAGGCATAGAACTGATTTTCCTCAATTTTCCACCTGTCATTTTTTCTTATTAAGTGTTCTTGCATGCATGCCAGAAAGGCTAAAGCTAGCTGCCACATGTTCTTTTCTTCTGAACAAGTGTTTAGCATGCATTTTTGTGTTGCAACTCAGCCCAATTCTCTAAACAATAACACAACTTCTAAAATCTCTAAACCATATATATGCTTTTTTGGTGCAATTCTTCCTTAAAGGGAACAGTTTCCAAAGCTTACCCGGCTCAGCTATCACTTAATGCTTTGATTTGCTTCATTGCATCACTGCAATCTTCATTGGTAGCAGTCTCCGTTGCTCGAAACCCTGATTTATGGAGGCTGGACTGGAATGTGCAGCTTTTAACCATCATCTACAGTGTAAGTATTCTTATCAGATAAAAGAAAATTAGGATTGAACTTTCATCATCCAAATTGGCATGAAAATTATTACAAAATGGAATGTATGTATATATGCTAATAGTGTCAGCATCTGTATACAGGGAGTTGTGGCCACAGCGTTAACTTACTACATACAAACATGGTGTATCAGACACAAGGGACCAGTTTTTGTATCATCCTTCTCTCCACTTTGCGCCGTTATGGTAGCAATTTTCTCTGCCATTGCTTTTGCAGAGAGACTTCACTTGGGCAGGTAGTTACTTATTTTGACAACAGTGAAGTTCCTTTGTTTCCTGTCGGCTCAGCATGTGATTGGCCTTTTTTTTTTTTTCCCAGCTTGCTAGGAGCATTTCTTATCATTGCAGGTCTTTATATTGTGCTTTGGGGCAAGAAGTCAGACACTCCTGAGACCGGAATTTCTGAGAATGATTCCCCAACAACCACAGATAAATCCATTGCAAGTCAAATGAAATGCTGAGAGATATCAAAATATTAGATACCTTGCCATGGCCAGTTACCTTCAGCCAGTATGCTACTACAATCAACACAAACAAGAATGTGAATATATGTACTATGAATATTATTGTGATTAGAAATAAAAATCTCCATTGCCAATGAGAAATTACTTTCAGACATTACACGAAGCTCTGATAAACAACCTTAAGTCCCCTCTCAGCAAAGACTGCCAAAGTTGTAATGGCACAAACAGGATCTAGTAGACAGATTTTACGCAAAAAAACATAGTATTATCTTTATCTGATGACCTGATCAAAAAAATCAAATTGTAATACAGTAACAATTTTAAAGCATAGTTATTATGGAGCCTCACAAAAAAGGATTCACGGCCATATTCCTTTACTGGAAAAACCATGTTGAAAAGCTATGTTTCTGAACAAGAAAAAAAAGTAATCTAGTTAATCCACTTTTTTGTTATAGCATATATTTGACATTTCTCTTCTACAGTAATCTTTGCTAATTACCAGTATATATAAAATAACTTCTAAAATCTAAAGTCTAAACAATCTATTCTTTTTTGGTGCAATACTGCAATTCATCTTCAAAGCTAATAGAATTCAAAGTTTACCCCTCTCAACTATAACTGATGAATGATTTGATTTGCTTCATTGCAATATTCATTGGTCGCGCTCTACTTTACTAGAAATCCTGTTTAATGGACTGGAGGCTGGAGCTTAATGAGCAGCTTTTAACCAATATATATATATATACAGTGCAAGTATTCTTATCAGATTCAGAACTGAAAAACTTTATTACATTGCACCAAAATCTTCATTTCAATGGAGATACCGAAAAAGTAGGACAGAACTCTGAAAAGTTGTCAAAGCATTACCATAGCTATTAAATTTCAATAAAAGCTCCCAACACTTATATTGTCTATAAAACTTCTCTTCACTGACAGAGTTGATGGCACTAATCACATTGATATACAAAGAACACAACCTAAACTCTAAAAGGATTCTTCATAGAAGTGCAAACCTACCATCCATCTAAGAACAATGCTAATCATGTGGTGCAATTGCATTTATTGTGTATGCTTCACGATTTGTTCTTATTAAGCCTGTACTGCAGAAGATAAATTCATTTTTGCTGCCATGATGTCATTTCAGGCTGTTCTCGATGTCAATCACAAACCTGTACTTCACATCCCTCTTTTCTAGCCTCTCAAGAGCTTCATTTGCATATTGAATTGGGATTACTTCTATCTGCGGGTACACTTTATGAGCAGCACAAAAGTCTATCATCTCCTGGATCACTTTTACTCCCCCCGTTACGCTTCCTGAGATTGTTCTCATACCTGTCAAATAGTCAATTCAAGCATTTAGTTTGTACTGATCAAGCAAAATCATAAAATTCAACACAAAATATTGTTAAATACCCAGATTGAGACTTGCAGGGCTGAATTTGACTTCACTTGGGAACCCAACAAGGACATATACACCAGCAATCTTCAGGAGTGACATGTAGGGATCAAAGGGATGATCACCGGATGCAGTGTCAACTATAAAGTCCAATGATTTCGATAGGCCCTGCACTCAGCCCCAGAAAGGTCAAAGACCAAAAGTGAGAACAAAAATGAGCTTCTAAGATGCTAGCACTCTCTACTGTTTACCTTCATCTGCTCTTGGTCAGAGGAGACAACAAAGTTGTCTGCACCAAGAAGACTCAATGCTTCGTCTTTCTTGGATATGCTTGTGCTTAAAACTGTTACATGCAACCCAAAAGCCTTCCCAAACTTCACTGCCATGTGACCAAGGCCACCGAGCCCAATCACTCCTAATGATTTGCCAGGCTGATTCATGTTATGACGCATCATTGGTGCATAAACAGTGATGCCAGCACAAAGCAAAGGTGCTGCTGAAGCCAAAGGATAATTGCTAGGTATTCTTAAGCAGTACCTGTTGATCCAACACCAAAGCAAACATTTCATCTTTGGTAAAATTTGGCTAAGGCTGTTGAACATTATGCAAAACAAGAATACCAAAACGTAGCAAAAGTTAACTCTAGAAACAAAAAGATCAACTTGTCATTCATGATTAAATCCATGCGTTTTTTATATAGCAACTTTTGATGAAATTTAAGTTTCAAAAAGTTGCCTGATGGTTGCCCTTCAATCTAGAAGGAGAGGCTAAATATTTCTTCTGCCTAATGACCTAAATCATACAGCTCCAGAATTATATGCAGAACAGCCCCAAACTGTAGCGATATTGCAAGCAATTGCTGAGAAGTATTGCACTCTTACATCTCATGTGGCAATATAACTCCTAAAAGCCTTATATTGTACCCAAAAAAATGCATGACAAACAACAATTTTCTTAAATTACACAAAACTGTTAGAGGATATAACATAAGGTTGTGGAAGGATTTAGAGACAAGATTTTCAGATATGACTTGTAAGAAATAGCTTCGTTTCAGAAGAAAAGAATAATCGAAGAGAGAATCAAAAACAAAATGCAGCTCATCCTGTATTTGCAAATCTAACTCATTGGATAATCTGATAACCTCATCTAGGAAAATAACAAAGGAACATAAGCAAAAACCACAAGTTATGCATAATGCTTGCCTTTCATGGACAACGATATGGTTAGAATAACCGCCTTTAGTGACTGTTCCATCCTCATCAATACAATTAAAAGTAACAACTATTTTTTCACAATGAACTTCAAGGCCATCATTGCAGTACTCACAATCTCTGCATGAGTTAACATAAGTTCCCACTCCAACAGGATCACCAACCTTGAAGCGGTGAACATTCGAGCCAACCTCCTTGACAACACCAGCAATCTCATGCCTGTTATGAAACAATTATAATAGCCATATTAGAATAAGAAAGTTTAGGGAACATGCATTAGTTTAGAATCGGGAAACATACCCAGGGACCACAGGGTACATACTATCTCCATGCTTATTCCTTGACCAAATGAAATCAGCATAACAAACTCCACAGTGGGTAATCTTTATGGAAACATCATTACTTCCAAGAGGCCTGAACAGAGTTCATTGAAAAGGAAGTGATCAAAGTAATGCAACTCAAAAATGACATTGACATATAATTAACTTCTTGGCTAACACAAAAAAACGAGATGGGAATAATGCATATGGGGCCAAGAACATGAATTATGAATAAACTCCAATAATTTTGAATACTAGTATACTACTCTGTTCAGTCAAAATGGGAAAAACTTAAAGCTCGTCGTTGGAGAGGGAAAATTTTTGATTCAACATACCGGCGACTAAATGTGTAGGGTGACAGAACTCCAGATGGATCTCTGGCGGCCCACCCAAGGCAGTTATCAGATTTGGTTTGAGAATCCATGGTTCACTGATTAAAAAAGAGCAATCCAGAGTCAGTTTCGCAAATCAAAATAAAAACTAGTACAGCCAATCAGTGTGTATTGACATCTCAAGATTTAATTTTTCTGACAAGGTTTAAACTTGAAAGAGATAAAAGGTTCAGCATAACATAAGAAATGATATGGATTGGTAGTTAAGTGAAGAGTTACTGCTTCGTCTGAGACTCTGAGAGTTGTAAATGCTACTTTGCTTCCTCAGTTCTGTTATTTTCCCAGTGTTCCTATTGTAAAGTTTGGCTTTTGACATCCATGAAGCAAAGCAACCAATGGGTTTCAAGAAAGAAGAAGAAGAAGCCAAGCCTTACCTTTAATAATAAAATATTGACTGAATCTGAGGCGAGATAAAGTACTACAAAAAAGGCAAACTCCCAAATCCTGGCTGTAATGAAGTGTTTGTTTGTTTTCTCCTAGTTTTTTAAGTCAAGTAGAGTGGAGACTCTTTATATAAACCTGCTCCAGATACGACTATTTTTTGTTCAACGCAATGGATAACGTCACGTGCTTTCCACAATTGCATACTGCTGAATGGATTGATAAACGCTTGATTGAAAATTGAAATCATGAAATTAATTTTTGGACAAGTGCCATTTAGCAATTTACTAATAGTAATAATAATCAATGTTATTTGACTTTGATTATTAGTATTAGGATATGTTTTACTACTATGATTTAGTACAATCGAACCTCACTCAGACAGTTACTAGTTACTTACGACTGCATAACCAACCATATAAGCCTCCTAAGTCCTAATGCCGTCCACATGTTGCGTATGCAGTGACTTCAAACCCCCTTTTTTTAAGATCGGTAGTCTCATCACAATTAAATATCTCCCTATGTTGCTCAAACATAAGAAATCACCAATACTAACCACGTCACTATAACAAACTAACCAAATTCACTTTAACTATAACAAACTAACCAAATTCACATAAAGTGGTAGAAAACCCACATATAGTGATACTTGAACTCAGGACCCATGCTTCAAGTAAGGTAACAACTCGGGTGTAGATGTGTAGTGACTTCAAACCTTGGTTTGTCTTGTCTCATTTTGTAGTAAATTTGGAAGGCTGCTTCAGTTGCCGGGCAAACTTATTCACATTTTATTAAAGCCTGGTTTGATATTGCGTTTGGAGATAAAAAAAAAGCTGCTTTTGAACCCAAACGTAATACCAAATAAATCCTTGTGTCAAAAGCTGATTTTGAACGCAAAAGCCAAGCCAACCCGAGAAACTAATTCTTAGGTGCTTTTGCGTTTCAAAAGTGCTTTTGGACATTAAATGACTAAAATTCTCTAATTATTTTTCTCTTTCCTTTTTAACTAGCATATCATTTTTAGACATTTTATCCTTCAACCCCATTTTTTCACAGCAATACCAAACATTATTTACATTTTTCTACCGTAATTTAAAAAAGTACTTCTCAAAAACACTTTTTCCAAACCAAGCTTTTTCAAATTACAACCTCAGTACCAAACTAAGCCTAAATCCATCATGACAGCATAACCAACCATATAAGCCTCCTAATGCCATCCACACGTATGCAGTGACTTCAAACCTTGATCTGTCTCAAACTTGTATCAAATTTGGAAGGCAGACTCAGCTGCCCGGGCAAACTTATTCACATGTTATTAAATCCATCCAATATCTTATGTTTAGTGTGCCACAGTGTCCATGAACTATGAAGCATTAGGAAGATCGAGTCTGGACCCCAAATCAACCAAAAGTTATACATTAACTTAATGGTTGAGAGTGGAGACTTGAGAATCTTCTGCCTCTACATACACAAGTATCAACTATCTCACCCTGCTATTCTACAGAATGGGCGCCCAAACAACACAGTTTTCAACATATTGCTATTTCAAAGAGTGGTTTCAAGCCTACAAATCTAACATTAATAAGAATGCAACTTTAAAACAGCGTAGGCCAGCCAATATGTGGGAAATATCTATTAAGAACCCTGAATGCATAAACCATTAAACAACTGAACACGCTTTTATCATCTTTCAGTCCATCAGACCAGATTAAAACTCATCAAAGTTGTATTCAAAAAATTTAATGGGGAAAGGAAAAAGGGCCTTGCCAAATAAAAGCCTTACAGGACAACAACAGACAAGACATGACAGAAGCATTCAGCCCAAATGGAAGACTCAAATCCTAACGGATCTTGCATAGTAATAAAATTGCTTGCAGGCAAAGAACCAAGATAGACTTTACTTAGTTTGCTTCTTTGTCTTTCTCTTAGCCTTAGGGGAAGGCTTCTTTGTTTGCAGTTTAGGCTCGGAAGGGCTTTCTAATTGCTCAGTTCTAGGTTCTTCAGGCAGGGTACAGTGATAAAAATTCTTGTTGGACCCAACTTGATTGCAAAACAACTTTAACAATTTTCTCCCTCGCATCCATTTGAGCATTATCTTCATGTGTGTTTTGCTTTGTAATCCACAAAGCCCAGCTTCCTGTCATTAGAATAAAAAGCATCTAAATTAGAAAGAAGAAGCTTGTAAAAGTATACAAATATAAGGAACCCGTAACACAATAATGGAAGACAGAATCATCATAAACCAGCATGATGCATGTTTCAAGTATAAATGTACAGGGGTGCACAGTTTCTAAACCAACAAAGGGGCACAAGTTAGAGTTTTGAATACATGCAGTATCACATTAAGCTGGATTTGATCGTAGAGGTGGTGAAGATGGCCACCTGTCTCCATTGGCATTGCAAAGCACATGCAGTAACTTGTCACGTTTACAAGACAAATATGGAACTTGACTAGGCCAAGGGCTCCCACTATGTTACCAGAATGTAGAGACCATAAAATGACCCCATTTTGCACACCCCTTCATGCTTACAGGTGCAGACATGACCTACCCATATAATTAAAGGAAAGGAAGAACTCAACAATCAAATATGCCATTAGAAATTGGCAAGAACTAAAGAGGACAGAACACAAAACAGAGCAAAGAAAAGAAAAGTTAGACAGAATTATCATGTAGTAGTTGGTAGTAAAGGAATCATTTTCAATCATCAGAGAATAAAATACCAGTAACTGGCAAATCAACCAAGGAAATAAATGCCACAATTGCATCACACATATATAAAGATAAAAGTAATCAACAAACTGAAGGGTGAATTTACGCCTTTCAAATCAGAATCCTCTAAATTTATATGCATAATGAGTGATGAAAAATAGATACAAATTTAAAATCCTACAAGACAAGTTGCCCCTACCAATCAAAATCCTACTAGACAAGAAACGCATGATGAAATGGAAGAGAAAATTAAAACCATAAGCAACCATAAAGTTCATTAGCCGGAAACCAATTAAAAGCAGAGTGAAATGATGCAAATTGGGTAAGGCAGGGATGCGCCGAGCATTTATGAAATAACAATCACTAAAATACTGCTAATAACAAAATCATAACAATAATAAAAGAATGGAAGAAATGTGACCTGGGCTTCAATCCAAGTGTTGGAAACGGTGAGGGGGCCCTTTTGCTTGATGAGGTCGTAAAGGGAACTGGCGATCGAACGAGCTTCTGGAATGGGAACCTTTGGGTTGATCTTTCTGACATTAACTGCCCTACTCCTCGAGTTCGACATGTATCGAACCAACAAATTCCCAACGCTACCATTCCCTCCGTTTATGCTGTTTTTCACCACACCTGCTAACCACATCTTCTTCTTCTTCTTCCTTGCTTCAAAAATTTTCCCCCAATTTTTCCACTGTGATTAGTCTGTGTCTCCCCCAAACCCAAAGCATTCGAGGTTCTTTCTTTCTCATTTTCAGGGTTTTAGGAAACCACGTGTTGTCACGTGGAATATTGGGCCGGGTTTTATGTGCCTTTTAGCTTTTCATTAGAATGAAATGGGCCTATTTGTCTTCCGTTTCGTCCATTTACTCTCTTATTATTGTGTACCCTTTCTGTTCCTCTTTTCTTTGGGCCATTATCTCACCCTTTTCATATTTCCCTTCCCTCCAAAAATAAATGATAGCTCAATTGGCCGGTTTGAATGTACATTTCTTTTTCTTTTTTTTTTCTTCTATCGAATTTTGAATTTTACAATTCGAAATAATCATTACACCGTCAATGTTAGTTCTTAAATTACACAAACGGCTTAAAAAGTTGATACATGCTTCATTTCATAATTAAATATGTATATATATTTAATTAAACATGTTAACCTTAGTATCGCATGTGTAGTCTGCCACACCTCACGCTTACAATGAACTTGCATAAGTCTAAGCTCTTTATCTTGCCTAATGGGCGGTGTATGCATAATTTTTCTAAACAAAGAAAGGCAAATAAAAGGTTGTATGATGCGCATCCCCACATACACAAGGTAAAATTGTTTTTTGCACTAGTATCATTTACTAATTATTCTTCTTATCGTAAGTGACTTTGAACATCATGTTTTCTTCATCACTATACATGTACTGATGTACAACCTCATAGCTCGGATAATTACCCTTTATTAGTGTTTGACTGCAAAATGCGCAAAACCAACCCCAAGCCTCCTAATGTAACGCACATATATATGCAGTGACATAAAAAAAAATCTATCTGTTCAATTTGTAATTTTCAGCTGCCAGGACAACTCATTCACATTTTACTTATTCATCCAATCCGATTGCTCCACTTTTATCCCGCAGACAAGATTAAATCAGCATTATTGGCTTTAAACTACTTTAACTTATCCATTTAATCGCACAAATACCCATAATGACAAAATTAGAATAAAAAACTTGTAAACATATTCAAAATATAGCCTTCAACCATCTAAATGCTTTCCATTATATTCTTTCACTCAAAAGACTGAAAGAGGAGATAAAATGCATGGAATAGTGATATCGAAACCTGCATGAAGCATGCATGATGCATGTTTCAGGTAGAAGAAATGCAGAGGGGTGCATAGTTTCTAAATGAACAAAAAGGGTACAATAGTAAATATATTTCAGTATATGAAGAGTATCAAATTGGGTTAGATTTGATCGTAAAGGTAGTGAAAATGACGATCCATGGACCATATGGCTAGGCAAGCTAGTTCCCATTGTGTTACCAAAATATAGTGACCCATAACATGTTCCCTTTTGCATGCTTAAAGGTGCAGACATAACCCATGTGATCAAAAAGGAAGCTCAACAAAAAAAAAATAAAATAAAATAAAATTCGGAAATTCGGAAATTCGCAAGGATTAAGGAGGGCAGAGCACAAAACAGAGCAAAGCAAGAAAAAAAGTTATATCATGATGAAAGTTATCAACAAATTGAAGTGTGAAGTCATCCATTTCAATTCAAAATCCTCTGGAATTTATGTGTATAATCAATGGATAAATTTTTTACTTATCAATATATATATATAGATATAGGATTATAATAATTAATGCGGATTTGTTCTTCACTATCCCCTGCTCACATTACATCTTCCTTCTGCTTACTGTCTCTGGCTCTCTGCCCCCATTGCTTTTGAGATTATTTATCACGTGCAGTATTGGGCCGGATTTTATGTGCCTTTAAGTGGGCCTTCTGCCCTTCTGGCTTCTGTCTTCCGTCCATTTACTCTCTGATTCCACTTTAAACATTTTCTACTTGGGGCCATGCAATGTATAATAACTAACTAAGTAATGATATTTTTAAGTAGCAAAATAAAAAAATAATAGTGATATTTTTCTTTAGTCAATTTTTACCTTTTGTGCTATGAATGGTACAATTATTTTCCTAAATGAAAACAAATTTGGTTAAAACTTAGACTTTTGATGAGAGATTCTGAGTTCGGATCATGAGATGGACGGATAGAATTATGAAAAAGGAAAGGGTTACACATCCTATTATGTAGTCTATTATCATGTTAATTAATAAGTAGTAAAAAAGAAGAAAAGAAAAAAGTTAACCATACCAGATGTAACTAAAGTCACCCCTAATCGAGCAATGCAATAACATCAACTAATTTGGCAAGGGCCCTGTAATTCTTTTCTCTATTTTATTGTTTTTTCCCCACATATGTAACAAAAAAAATGAGGATAATTTTTGCTTTTTTTTTTTAGTTTTGGCACAAAGCAAGTGGAGAGGATAATTTTTGCTTAAAGAGAGGTTTTATTCAATTATTATTATTATTGCATTAACAAAAGATTATCAAACATTCAAATTTAATTTCAAGTTTACAAAATAGGAAAAGTATCCTTCAAATAAAGAAGTTAATTTTTTTTTTGTTTTAAGAAGTTTTTGAGATAAATTGATTTAACAAAATTAGAATAGGAAAATGAAATGGAAAACTATGTGGGAATTCAAAAGAATTGAAATAAAAAAAGGTGTTGGTATAATAATATTCGAGACCAAAAAAAAGGCAAAAAAGGCAGCGGTCCACTTGCCACGGCCATAAGCCCACCCCGCAGTATCCATCTGGCACCTGTCTCTCTTTACTTTTTTTTTCTTCTTCCTTTTTTCTTCCCGTGGGATTGAAGAAAAAGAGATCACTGTCCAGCCCACTGCCCACTAGTCTAGAATCCCCTTCCTTACTCTTCGCAATTTCGTCTGAATTTCCCCTTCATCTTTGCTTCATTTCCACTCTCAGGTTTGCTCCTTACTCCTTTTCTTTTTAAAATTTTCTTTTAATATTGTTCTTGTTATTTATACGATCAATCTGCTATCTTTACCATCACGTTTGTTGAACGATTTTAAATTCTTCCAAGGTTGTTGTTTGTAATTTCATTTTCAATTAGTGATAGTTTTGGTTTTTCAGGTAAAACATCTTCTTCTTTGAACTTTATCAATTATCTTTTGCTCTTTCACTTTCCGGTTCTATGAAATTCTGCTTTTTGATTCCCTTTTTCTTTTTCCTACTGAAAATTATATGTTTTCGAGTTGCGATTATGCGTCTGATTTTGATATCTGCCGCTTAGAGTCATCAACGTTTAATTTCTGGTAACTTTAAAGAGCTGATGCTTATACTTGTTGGTGTGATTGTTTTAACTGAAGAGCACGTGAAATTCAGTTTCACTATTGTATGAAGTTGTTGTTGCATAAGAATAACTAAGGAAACCGTTTTGTTGATCGCCGTCTGTTCAGTGTTGTTTCTGATATCGATCGGCTTGAAAAACTTGTTTATGGATTTTGATGATGGGGTTCTTTTACGTACTATTTATAGTAACCTTCAGTGACTAAAGCTAAGTTGTCAGATCTGTAACTAAATGGTATCTGAATTAAGAATTCTGATGTAGCTTAGTCAAAACTCCAACTTCTGGATAAACTCAATTTATGATTTCCTTGATTATATGTATTCTTTTCTTCTATTTATCAAATGAAAAAGTTTCAACTTTTGCAGTGCCTGTAGCTTTAGGCTTATTCCAACTTTCTAGCAACTGCTCTCTGGATGTGTTTTTAGTTTTTACTCACCTGCATGTGCTGTATGCAAGTTTTATAAATTTTCATCTGTTCCCAAAAACTGAACTCCCAAGTGTCTTGGATGAGGCTTAAGCACTATTTTCTTAAATAGTTGAGGGTTTACTATACTTTCAAATGTATAATTTGGTTGTTTTTTTTTTAATTTTTATTAGGTAAATATAAAGTATGGCAGAGACAGAAGACATTCAGCCACTTGTTGTTGATAATGGGACTGGAATGGTTAAGGTGCGAACAATCACTTATCAGTTGCTGGTACCCTGTGTTTTTCACTTCCTCATGGCTGTAAGATTAAATAACGCTTACTTCTTGATTAAAACAGGCCGGATTTGCTGGAGATGATGCTCCTAGGGCTGTCTTCCCTAGTATTGTTGGACGGCCTAGGCACACAGGTGTCATGGTGGGGATGGGACAGAAAGATGCCTACGTTGGGGATGAGGCTCAGTCCAAAAGAGGTATTCTCACATTGAAATACCCTATTGAACATGGTATTGTTAGCAACTGGGATGACATGGAGAAGATCTGGCATCACACTTTCTACAATGAGCTTCGTGTTGCTCCTGAAGAACATCCAGTGCTCCTTACTGAGGCGCCTCTTAATCCTAAGGCGAACAGGGAGAAAATGACACAGATAATGTTCGAAACATTTAATGTTCCTGCCATGTATGTTGCAATCCAGGCAGTTTTATCCCTTTATGCTAGTGGGCGTACTACAGGTTTGTAGTTGCATGATCACTCACATTTGACAACACCATGCTTCTTAAAGTTGAATGCTAATTTGGTTATAATGCCATTTTTTTCAGGTATTGTGCTGGATTCCGGTGATGGAGTCAGTCATACAGTTCCCATCTATGAAGGTTATGCACTTCCCCATGCCATCCTCAGGCTTGACCTTGCTGGACGAGATTTAACAGATGCCTTGATGAAAATCCTGACAGAGAGGGGGTACACATTCACCACAACGGCTGAACGAGAAATTGTTCGTGACATCAAGGAAAAACTTGCTTATGTTGCACTTGACTATGAGCAGGAGCTTGAAACTGCTAAAAGCAGCTCTTCAATTGAGAAAAGCTATGAGCTACCTGATGGTCAGGTAATAACAATTGGAGCAGAGCGTTTCCGTTGTCCTGAGGTCTTATTTCAACCATCACTTATTGGAATGGAAGCTCCTGGCATTCACGAGACCACCTATAACTCGATCATGAAATGTGATGTCGATATTAGAAAGGACTTGTATGGTAACATAGTGCTTAGCGGTGGGTCTACCATGTTTCCTGGTATTGCTGATCGTATGAGCAAAGAAATCACAGCTCTTGCACCAAGCAGCATGAAAATTAAGGTGGTAGCACCTCCAGAGAGAAAATACAGTGTCTGGATTGGTGGATCTATTTTGGCTTCCCTTAGTACATTCCAACAGGTATGTATTATAGTGCTTTTATGAAGATGTTTTACATTTATTTGCTGTCCGAGTAGAGCAACTATAATTCTTGATTAATGTAAAAGGCTCAAGAGCTTATGTTAACAGAATCACCTTTCACAATTGAACAAAAAGGCTTGACTGAAGTGAAAAGAATTGCTGCATAGGAAAAGGCAGAAGTTTTTCAAACAGAGAATATGTTTAGATAAATGAATGAAGTCACTGGATATTTTAGCATCCATCTTACATTAACTGCTTTTGATATTATAGCATTTCAATTGATAAAGTTCCACTTCTTCATATTCTTATTCAGGGTTCAGACAATGTTACTCTTATCATTAATTCTAATGTTGTGATTCATTTGCATTGTTAGATGTGGATCTCAAAGGCAGAGTATGATGAATCAGGGCCTTCCATTGTTCACAGGAAGTGCTTCTAGATGTGGTGTTGTCTTCTTTTTGCCGTTTCCTTCTGCATTTTGTGGTTTTGGATTTTCCAATTGGGTAATGGTCACTTTGGCTTGGTTTTTGTTTTTGTATTTGGTTTGAGCTTTTTTTGTTTTCATCCTTTATGAATGTATGAGACAGACTTAGATTATATGTATGATCGCATGGTAGATTGTTTTGTAGTGTTAACCGATAATTATTGTATTCTATATAATTTCTATATAATGATAGCAATGTTGCTTGGTCTCACAAATATGTAATGTGACTCCTCTTTTTCATCTTTCCTTTTGACTGCATTTAAGCAGCGAAAAGGTTATATATATCAAATGCCAAATAGCTTGTGATTTCCATTATAGAATAGCCATCCATTCCATGCTTTTCAAGAATGTAGGATACTCTTTTACCTCAGTGCTTTTACCTCAATCAGCTTTTTTATATTTACCCCATAAATAATGATAAAGTTTAAAGGTAAGTTGCGTGGCCTTAATGATTGCACTACTTAGAGCAGTGGTGGCCTGGTGGGGCAGTCTTGAGATTTAAGGTTTCAACTTTCAACTAGCTCTACTAAAGTAAGGAAAAGAAAAATTATTTTTCAGAGGTTTTAACTTTTAATCAATGAATGAATGGTTCTGACAAGTGAGGAGAGACTTCTGGCTTGCAAGCTACGCCCTTCGGCCTTCAGCCATTGTGGAAGAGAAAGTGTGAGGACCCTAAAAATGAAGGCAAAATGATATATAATCCAGTCTGAAAAAGGAAGTCCCAGATGATCGACTCTGCTGTGCAGCAAGGATCAGAAGGAAATGTGAGGCGAATAAGATTGAATTACAAGTTTGGAACTTTTAGAATAACTCTCAAAGGAAGAACAGTTGGGGACTATTGCACCAGTCCAAATAGCGTCCAATCCCAAAAGAAAGCTTTTTCTTGGAAGTTAAATGCCAGAAAAATTAAAAATAACGAGAAACGAATGCTAGAGGCAGAGAATCTGCTATATGATAATTATCCTATTGCCATCATCAGCCAAAAACTCATCCTGATTCATGGTGGGAAGCCCAGACAATAACTCGAAGTCTAGAAGCCTCTTGTCCGTGTTAATTAACATTTTATCGGTTGTTAGAATGTCATCTCTTACATGCTCAAACAGAGACCCTACTTGGTATCAAAAATTAAAAAAACAGAGACCATACTGATTTCCAGTTTTCCACGTATCTCTGTTATCCTTCCGGGTCCCATTATCAGTAACTTTAAAATCCAATTTCTATTGTCGTGAATTCTGGGTAATTAATGAGCTTTGATAATTTAAAATCCAATTTCTATTGTCGTGAATTCTGGGTAATTAATGAGCTTTGATTATCATTTGAATTTCTCGAATTCCTACGTAACTCGTAAGAAGGGTACATTAAATTGAACCAAGTGTTGTTGTAATCGTTGTAAAGAAAAGAGGGAAAAAAATGTAAAACCCAGTTGGCCAGTTCCATACATACGCTATTAATCAGAGCAACCGAAGGCTACGGTTCTGATCGCTCGGCCACCGCTGTTTGGGAACTGTTATCGACGCATGGATGGGTAGTTTCTTCCGTGGACGGCGGAGGAGAAAGACAACTAGAACGACAAGTGGGACAAGAGGAATGGGAAGACAACCATTGCTGGATACATTGTACATGAAATCCATGTTTACACTTTGCCAAAACTTGAATCCCTTCTCCTTCTACAAATTCAGACAAGCAAATCGCACATTCAGCTTCTGTTCCCGCCAGTTTCAGCCCGGTTGTGTAAATCAGTGTCGGAGCCGCCATCATGCGTAACGCAGCAGCCTCTGTCACAGGCTTTCGTTGCTGCTCAAGTTCTTGTTGGGTCAGAGGAAGGTTGTTGTTGTTGTTGCCGCGGCGGAATTGACGTGACCGGCCACCGTCACCACGAAGGAAGCAGCGGATGGCGGCGTTAAGAGCCAGGGAACATATTAAAGCACAGAAGAGAATGATTAAGACCATGGCTGCGTTAGCTTCGAAGTCATTTGAGGCGGAGTAAGGCCGCCACCTGCAAGTGTGGGGATTACACGTTGAGGTTGCAGTGGTGGAAGACATCTCCGGTTCACCGGAAGAAAGCGGTGGAGACATATGGATGAGGTGTTGAGCGGTTGCTTCTGGCGGTGGTCGCATTTGGCTCTTAATTAAGTTTTACTATTACGTTAGCCCGTTTTGGGGTTTTACGGGGCTAATTATGAGTTGTGAAGAAAGTTGAGGAATGTTTATGGAATTTCTGGGTTTTGGCATAGAGGGAAGTTTGCGTGCAATTAGAAAACGAGGATGTTTTATAGGCATAATATTGGTAGGCTTGTTCAAGAAATGCATACGTGCACTAGAGGTTTAACAATTCCTTGTCGCTGTTATTAAATGGTGTTAAATCTTGTGGGGTCTTTTTATTTTCCTTTATTTAGGTCCTTTTTCACCTCCCCCACTTTTTCTCCTTTTGAGTGTGAAAAAACTCAAAAAGGCCTTTAATTCGAGAGTTCTTTTCTTCAATCTTTTGTCAATGTCTTTTCTTCCCTCTCTCCTAATAATCCGTTGTTAAGCAAACCTTTTTCATAATGCTAAGTTCCGGACCCTCCTCTGTTTTCTTTAATTCTAATATATATACTCCCTCAGTCACTAATTAGATGTCCACCTTGGTCAATTAACACTAAACTTTGATCATTGTTTATAAAAAAAATATGTAAAATTTAATTTTAAAAAAATATGCGGTAAAAATTTTGTAATTCAAAGTTTATAAGTGTTATTTTTTTAAAAAAAATTATTTTATATAGTTTTTATAAATAATGGTCAAAATTTAGCTTTGTTCACCAAGGATGGACATGTAATTGGGGACAGAAGGAGTATTATTTTAAGAATATATTCTTCACTATTGTGACTTGGGAATTTCTATACTCTTTCCGAAATGTTAAAGCTACCGAAGTACCTAGATGATTCGACAATTAATCGAGAATGTATACAGAATTAAATGAGGGAATCGGCTTCGTATGTAGTATTTTTTTTTTTTTGCTTTATATCTATTTATAATCTATCCCTTTATTAAACGTAGCAAATCGAAGTTCCACATATTTTGCCTTTTGGGATAGGCCATTGACGAATTGTAGTCATCATAATCTAGCAGCCGAATACGAGATGGGGACTGTTTATATCAATGTCAAGAAGTAAATACTGTGAAATGAAATGTAAACGCTTTTTCCTTAGCCAAAGGCAAAAAACAGCCACCGCAAACTCGTTAATGACTCGTCGATCGATAATTAGCTCATGGACGACAGTGATTCGTTTTGGCCTGATGACGACAAAATGTTTGATGAGTCAAGCTATATTTAGAGGTAAAAAAAGTAGTTAGGATAAGTTTACATCAGCTTTTTACAAGATTATAAGTTGTTGATAAGGTTTTTTAAAACAAAAAACTGAAGGAAGATGGTGATTGGTATATGTCTTTTTGGTCGTATTAGGGCATCTCTCAATTCTCAAATATTTTCAGACAAATTCTCTTCCTTCCAATAAACAGACACAGTTTTAGTTTGGCTTTGTGGCAAAGGAAAGAACAGTGAGTGAAACAAGCTTTTGAGGTCCACATGGAGTAAATGAAGAGCAACGTGGCGATGGTGAGTTATGAATGGTTGCTGGGTTTTAGAGAAATACGGTCCACAGGTTGGTCAGACCCACCAGCGCCCCACCATCGGCCGTATTACCAGAAACTTCTTCTGCAAATCAGGGTGCCATTGTTAATGCATCAAACAAACGAAATTAATTGTCGAAAACAACAAATGGATGATGCTTTTGGCCTCTATTTGCCTTTGCCTCCAGGGAACTCCACAGTGCCCACTATCTGAATTCTAATTCTTATAGAGTATTATTATATATATATATATATATATATATATATAGTAATGACAAATTCATTTTACCCACCCTCCCATACTCACATCTAATGCGTTCGTTGGAAGTTGCTTTCTTCTGCAAGAGGTACAATAATTCATGACTGTTTTCTCAGTTTCTTGATTAAGTTTAGTATATGAAAAACAAGCGAAAACTTCTCTCAACCAACTGATTAATTAGAACAGACAGAACAGAAGATGTTGCATTGCCCTGTTGCAGATGCCAGGAAACTCGAAGTTCTATAATCTGGTTGGTTAATCATTTGAAAGGGGCTGATTAATTAATTAATCAAGCTGCAAAAGAATATTCATTGATTGCAAAACGATCGAAGACAAAAAAAAAAAAAACCTTGGGAATATACGTTTCTTTTCGCGTTAACTGTAATGGGATTCGATTCCCACTTTTGTAAATTTGCTCAGAAAGCTAGCAATTAACAAGTAAAAAGTTGGAACACTAAAACTTGAAAGCATCAATTTTTGTCATGAATTAACTTATAATCCATCAGGACAGCTCACTGTAAAATGATTACAAAGCAATATTCTGAAGGAAAATATAGTAATGTCTGTAACTCACTAATTAATTACTAGTAATTAATAATTATCAACCCGTAATTAGAAAATTTAACATAAGATTATGATAAACCCACTTTTGTTGTTTTGAGAATTTTGGGCTGATTCTTGGGCTTCTATTATCAAGCCCCATGATTTTTGGAGTGATTTTGGGCCGTCTTCAAATGTTTGGGCTTTTTTCACTTCAGGGTTAGAGGGTGATCAGGCCCCGAAACATAGCGCCGGGCGCCGGCCTTTTACTTAGTTAACGGCAATATTTTACTTCGAGTCCTCTACGACTACCAGGCGCGGGGCCGAGGCGTCCGCCTTAATTCTGCCCCGAGAATTAGAGTATAAATTTAAGTAGAATCAGAAACGATATAAAAGAAACAGTGAAGTGATCATGGAGAAGTTTATGTTTCGAGGACTTGACTGTTGAGCGATTTTGTGACTCCAATTCTCAAACGGAGACACCGTCAATGGCGGCATCATCATCGTCGGCGGCGGCCGTGAGGTCTTGGAGAACGGCATTTCTTACTCTGAGAGATGAAACCCTAACGAGCCCTCCTTCCGTCATTCAGCTTGTCCAATCTCTGATCTTCTCTAACCCTCACTCTTCTTTCATCTCTGCCGCCCCCGACCTCCCTGCCCACGAAGTATCTTTCTCTTTCTAAGATTTCACTGATTTTTTTTACCATTTTTTCTTTTTGGTTCCAAGATAAAGCTTTCTAAATCTTAATTTCAGGTGACTTCGGATCTTTTGTTTCTCATCCAACTGGTTGCCAATGCCTCCCAATTCCAACAAGATTTGATCCCTATCTTTTCCAATACTTGTCACTTGGTATTTCAATTTCAGTTTCATTCACAATTGCTTCTATTTTTAGTTTATGTTTCACAGTTACTGATATTTTCCTCATTTGCTTAGATCCATGACGTCAGTCGTCGAGTTTCTCTCGATATAAATTCCTCATCGTGGACTCTCCTTCTCGACTCGTTTACCAAAATGATGGATATTTTTCTTGCCAAAGCAGCCTCCAACTCTGCTTTGTATAAACCAGTTTTGGAATGCTTAGAAACTCTCAGGTTTATTCAACTTCCCATGCTTATATTTTCACTCCTGCAGTTTTTTCTTCATCATTGCTCAATTTTGCCAATTTTCTATGCCCAGATATCTTGTCAGCGTACACCAACGGAAATACTCTCTGTCAGATGACATTCGGTTGGCAAATTTTCTTCTCCACATTATTGCGCGTTTGCATGTCGATCTAATCTCCTTGTATCGTCCAAGTGGCAATCAAAAGAGTTCTATTGAAATGGGAAAGAAACAACCCCGGTATGGTAGTTTGTGGGAAGTCCAAACTGCGGCTTTTACTATGCTTGGTGAAGTTTATTCGAGGAATGGTTCTTCTTTTGCTGTTGATATTTGGCAATCAACTATTCAGGTAAGCTCTCTACTTGGCTTTGATGGCATTAGGACAGTAAGCAAGTTGCTAAGATTGAGTTTTCCAAATTAGGTTCTTAGGAAGATGATGGAATTATTGGCATCCAAGAATTTAGTTGTCGACGACATTGTCATGTCCAGGTATCATTCTTTCCTCACGTGTGCCTTTTAACCAATGACAGGAAATTGTGAAAAAATAAAGATGTTGCTCTTGTTGTTTGTAGGTTTTATGCATCTCTTCTGCATTGCCTTCATTTGGTTCTTATGAATCCTAAAGGTTCTATTTCTGAGCATGTAAGTAAATTATTGCTGCTTAGGGCTATAATATTGATTCATAAATGTTAGATTGTTTTTTAATTTTTGCTAAGGTAAAATGTAATTGCAGGTGTCTGGTTTTGTGGCATCCTTGCGAACATTTTTTGTTTATGGCCTTACTGGTGGTCCCCAGCTCATGTGTGCTGCTGTTGGTTGCAAGGAGAAAGAATCTGGTGCAGGGATTCTTGAGTTGACTTCAGAACAGCCTAAAAGAACAACCAATACTCCATATAGGCCTCCACACTTGCGAAAAAAAGACCGTTCAAATATGAAGCAGGCTAAAGCTCCGGATCCTTCTTGTTCTTCTGATCATGATATTTCTACGATTGATGTTACATCTTCAGATTCCGACTACAGTGACAATGATGGTTCACTTAAAGATATTAATAGTTCTCGATGCGCAAAGGTCAGAGTATCTGCCATTGTTTGTATACAGGTGAGTTTGGAACATCATTCTTTCTTACTTTACTAGTGCCTAGCTTTTGATGTGTAGCTAAAAAACGTTGAAATGTGGCAAGTCTTGCCTTTGACAAAGGATTTAGCAGGAATGCTAGCAACACCATAAAAACAATATCGAAACCAGGTCAATGGCATACATTGAGTTGTTTGGGACGTAATATATTGTATTTGATATTATTAAATTCGCTTATTAACTTTTCAAAATTTGTGGGATGGCGCTCCTTACTGGGTGACATTTTTTGGCCTCATGTCGTCAAACTGAATACTTCTAAATTCTAATTGGGGCTTCTTTGGTTGTATGCTTCTGGTGAAGGATCTTTGTCAAGCTGATCCCAAATCCTTTACTTCCCAATGGACTATGCTTTTGCCGACCAATGATGTATTACAACCAAGGTAATTTGACTATCGTTCTCTCTCTCTCTTCTTCTTCTTCTTCTTCTTCTTTTTTCTCCTTTTGTTTGCCTGTGCAAGTTGTCTTTGATTTCCATTAATTTCACATTTTCAACTGCAGGAAATTCGAGGCCACTCTGATGTCGTCCTTGCTATTTGATCCTTACTTGAAGGTATTGCTTTGTTGTTTGTAGGTAAAATTTTTTCAACATCGGTTTTTCTTGGCCACATCTAGGCTTTGTGTTTAATTTAATTCACAATCATTGGACTGTGATGCATGGATATTCTTATTGTTTCTCATAGCTTTACATAATCTAGTTGGCAGATGTTTTCTCAACCTCATAGCGGTTCTTGCTTAAGTGTGCAATTTTGTGATGTTTAGGCACGGATGGCATCAGCCTCAGTTCTGGCTGTCATGATGGATGGGCCTGCTACTGTTTTTCTACAGGTAGCAGAATACAAAGAATCTGCTAAATGTGGATCTTTTATGGCACTTTCTAGTTCTCTTGGCCAGATACTAATGCAACTTCATACTGGTAATAGAAATAATTGGTTTGTGCTGTTCCATTTGTTTTTTTCTGCAGACTGTGCTTGCTTTTGGTACTTTCCGTCTGTGCTTTATGCTATTTTTAGAATATAACTATCTATAGTACTATCTTCATCTCTGTCTTTTGTGATGCAGGTATTCTATACTTAATTCAGCAAGAAACTAATAGCCGTTTGCTGGTCTTGGTATTCAAGATTCTCATGCTTTTGATATCATGCACACCGTATGAGTCTTCCTTCTCATACCCTCTCATGGTCATTAAAAATGTTTATTATGCTTTGCTCTTCCTTCAATTTGTTCCTTCTCAGTTAATATTTTCTGTTGTATTTATGTGCTGATGATACCAAAAAGCTTTGCCCATGTGTACTAGATTTATCACATTTTGTTGCTTAAAATTCCACAGATATGCAAGAATGCCACGGGAGTTGTTGTCAAAAGTAATTTTGTCTTTGCAAGCAAGGATTGATGCAGGTTTTCCATTCAAAAATGATCAGACTGGTCTGCAGGTTAGGGTTTTTTTAACTGTTTTCATGGTAGTTTTGTTTTACACTTTCACATGTTGAGGTATTTGGGTTGTGCAGACAACTATATCAGCTTTTTGACAATTCAATGCTATTAGGGATTTTTTAATTTTATGTTGTTTCTTGTTCTCACACTATTTATTTGATATCAATAGGCGGCATTTAGGTGTTTTGGTTTGGTTATGCGGATATTTACAGATCTTACCTCTTTTGTTAGGTTGCTGCTATTAGTTGTTTGACAGCTGCTTTATCTGTTTCACCTTCAATCCAAGTCAAAGAAATGATTTTGGAGGAAGCATCGGCAGGTTAGCTCACTTTTCATTGTGTAAAGATCATAAAGATATATGATCTTTTACTCAATTGTTCTTAATGTTGAAATTATTATTTCTTTTCAGGTAAGCTTTCCCTCCTTTCTTTCTTTCTCTATTATGGTTGGTGTGTGTGTGGTTTTTGGGGGTTGGAGGGGTGCGTTTGAAGAGGAGGTGGATTAACTTGTGAAATCCATCAATCTTATATGCTAATCATCAATAAAATAAAAAGCGTGTTAGTTAGTAACTTGCTTCTAATAACCAAATCTCCAGTTAAGTGGAGGAGAGATATTTAAGTCATTGAACATTAGTCAAAAAGAGTAGAGAGGAGGAATGGGAATTAACTCCACTCTTTACCTTCTTCTATTTTTGGTTCTTAGTTCTGTTTTTCCAAACATTTCATTTTGTCACTCTGCTACTATTTGCTAATTTGACATTGTAAATCTCTTTGAAACTGTATTTCAGGTTTTGTGGGGGCTGACAAGAAGTCGGGAATTCTTTTTACATTACTTCAACTTTCTGAGCGATTAAGCAACCCAACAATATGCTTTGAAGCACTTCAGGTAAATTTTCAAAAAGCTATAGAGCAATGCCCCTGATACGGGGTGGAATCAAAGTAAGAGTTCCAATGAGTTGTTAGAAAAATAGAATTTTTGTTCAAGTGCTTAAAATGAATTTAAACACCTAAAAACTCACAAGAAAGGTGAATTTGAAGAGTTTGGATTGTTTAAGGGATAGATTCAACAAGAAAATAAAAGTTGAAGCACACGGATTCAAGATCACAAGGATACAGAAAATCACCACCAAGTGTTTGAATCGGTCGAAGCTCACTACCAATTAAACCAAATAGATATAGATACACCACTAGATGATTTAAAAGGATACATAAACTTCTTGATTCTTAAATCAAATTGAGATACAGAAATTCACCACTCAAAATGACATAGGAAGAGCTATGCAAACCTAGACAAGGTTACAACTTACAAGCTTGAAAACAAGTTTCAAAGTTCAAAATACAAAACTAAATTGCTCATCACGTTCTGGTGCTTATATAGGACTTAGTTTGAGCTAAACACACTTAACTAGAGCTAATTAAACTAGTTTAACAAACTGAAATTATAAACTAATCAAAACAGCCCCAAATTAGCTAGAAATGCTAATTAGCTCATGAAAACAAGTGTGAAACTAATTGGGATTGTAGGCAGCCGAAATTCATGTTTCCATGCACAAAATGATGATGTCTTCATCCACTTGATGTCACCATACTTCAAACCAATAAAAAATGAAAGCTTCACCCAAGTGGTTTTCCAAGCCTTAATTGTTGACTAACATGTGTCAAATGGAGAAAGACTTGTCATGAACACGTGTCATCAAGTGTAAGGTGCTTCCATCCACATAAGCTCCAACTTGGGGATGTGCTTGCTTGGCTCCAATGTGTCCTCCAGGGTCCCACACAAGTTGACATGTCATCGATGATAGAAAATTGCTTACTTGTTAACAATCTTATTCCTTATGTTCAAGAGAATACCTCACTTCTTATTCAACCGGAGGAGAATCACACGGGAGTGTCTCACTTACACATTGAAGGTGATTCGGGTGAAGTTGAGGGAATTAGTAAAGCAAGCACCTTGCCTTGTGAGCAGCTTGCTTTGATGACATTTCAACTTGTGTGGGCCCCTGGAGGACACGTTGGAGCCAAGCAAGCACCTCCCCAAGTTGGAGCTTATGTGGTTAGAAGCACCTTACACTTGATGACACATGTTGATGACAAGCCTTTCTCCATTTGACACATGTTAGTCAACTATTGAGGCTTGGAAAACCACTCGGATGAAGCTTTTGTTTTTGGTTTAATGTGGTGACATGTGAAGAATAAAAGAATCATCATTTTGTTCATGGAAAAGGGAAGTATGGCTGCCCCTTTCATATGGTAATATCATGTGAATGGAGTTTTCATCATTATGAGCATGGAGAAGTGGAATTCGGCCACCCACAATCCTAACTAGTTTCATATTGCTTTTATCTAGTTTTGGTTAGTTTAGTTGCTGTTTTGAATTAGCTTTTGTTAACTAAGTTTAGTTAATTCTAATTTAGCTTAATTAGTGTTTAATTAGTTCCTAGTAGGCTATATATATGCCTTTAGACGTGTTGTACTAGAGAGAGTTGAATTTTGTGATTTTGAACTTAGTTCAAAGCTTGTAACCTTGTTTAGGTTGTCAAGAACATTCCTTGATCTTAGAGTGGTGAAATCTGTATCTCTTTGATTTTGGAATATTAGAAGTATCTGTATCCTTGTGATTTCAATTAGTGGTGATTTTCTGTATCTAATTGTTTCACTTGGTGGCGAGCTTCGAACCGATTCAATTAGTTGGTGGTGATTTCTGTATCCAACTTTCAATTGAGTCTGTGTGCTTCAATCTTTATTTTCTTGTTGAATTTATCCCTTAACAATCCAAACACTTCAATTCCTACCTTTCTTGTTAATTTTTGGTGTTTAAAATAATTTTAAGCACTTAGAACAAAAATTCTGTTTTTCTAGCACGCATTTGAACTCTTACTTTGATTCCACCCTGTATCAGCCCCTCTTTTTTAGCATACAATCATCCTGTTAACTCATCCTCCTTTGAGCCTTTTCCTCTTTTTCCCAATTATAATGGCATCATCTCAATTTGGTACCAATTGGTGATTATCTGATGTATGTTGTCTCAATGACTTGAGTTATCTGATTGAGGTTATTGTTTGAGTTTTTTGATTGGAGAATACCCTTTCTATGCTGTGTATGCATTACATGTTCCAGGCCCTTAGAGCGGTGTCACACAATTATCCTGACTTAATGTTAGTATGCTGGGGAAAAGTTTCTGCCATCGTGCACAAATATCTGAGAGAAGCTACTGCAGATGTTCCCACAAAGACCTGGAAGGAACAAGCTGAAAATTCTGCTCCGTTTGTTGGGGAAAAAATTGTTACAGCTGCTATTAAGGTAATATATACATTTCCAATTACTTAATTTATTTTTAAATTTAGGTTATTGTATGTTTGCCATGAGAATCCTTCTCATCAAGTGACAGTTCAGACTTCAGATCCTTTTGAATGTGATAGGCATTAGTATCATTTCATCGTGGTTCCCCAGGAATTTTGTGGTCTGGAAACTCCATTAACTCATCCTGTGCACCCAAACATGTTGAAGGCTGGCAGATTGTTTCTGTAGGCGTTTTCAGATATATTAGATCTTAGGGAAGTTTCAGTTTTCGATGCTATATGTGCTGCCCATTTAGTGGCTCAAGATTCCCTTTCTCAATGTGGTAGACTTGACGATTGGTTAATTAACTTTTATGTTGCTTTTTTTTTTATCAGGTTTTGGATGAGTGCCTTCGTGCAATATCTGGATTCAGAGGAACTGAGGATCTTTCTGATGAAAAGCTTTTGGATACCCCATTCACTTCTGATAGCATAAGGACGAAGAAAGTATCATCAGCTCCATCATATGGTAGTGAGGGTCTGGAAGATACTAAAGAAGACAGAGATACATTTCCATCAGGAATTGAGCAATGGGCGGAGACAATTGAGAAGCAGATGCCTCTCATTCTGTGGCACACTTCTGCAATGGTTAGTAAGATTCTTCTTCCCCTCATCTTCAATTTTCGTAGACACTGACATGCTGCTGATTAAGGCTTATTTAAGTTGATTTGCTTGATTTTCCTTGATTTCTTCTAATTTTGGCCTCAAATTTGTTCCTTATTTTTATCTATTTGTTTGTTGAATGACCACCTGGATAAACTCTACTGCATGGTGGGCACTAATTATTTGACCCTGGAATTAATTTTCATTTTCAATGAAAAATATCAAAGAGTTATGAACATAGGTTTTGCTTTTTACATTGTAATATTATCTCTTTCCATCCTACTGAAGGTTGGTAAGTACACTTATCACAATGTTCCATGTATTCTATCATTACATTTGTATGACACTGAACTGCTTTTTCCTGGAAGGTGAGAACTGCATCGGTAACTTGTTTTGCCGGGATCACTTCCTCTGTGTTCTTTGCTCTTACAAAGGAAAAACAGGACTTTGTTGTTTCGTCTTTAGTAAGTCCTGATATAGTTTTCTTTTATACTCGAATTTCCTTTTCCCCTTCTTTTATTGTGCTGAACTTACATAACATTTGCTCCTTCTGCTTCTTGTTTGTTTGGAAAACAAAACTTGTAGATAAGTGCTGCTATGCACGATAAGGTTCCTTCAGTTAGGTCAGCCGCTTGTCGAGCCATTGGTGTCATCTCATGTTTCCAGAAAATTTCTGAGAGGTGATTCTACAATGTTGCTATTTCTAAATGATCTAACCAAGTTTTTATGATAATTTATGTAGTTCTATATGTCAAATGATGAATGAGAAGTTTAAAAAGCTTAAACTATTTAGTGCAGAGATCCTTGGCAAGTTTATCCATGCTGTTGAGATGAACACACATGATGCTGTAGTCTCGGTATATTTTCTTACTATTCTTGAGTTAGAATTTAAGGGAGCGATTATCTATAGAATTTTATTAAGGGCATATCACTTATGAATACTTTTGCAGGTACGAATACCAGCCTCTTGGGCTTTGGCAAACATATGTGACTCTCTCCGTCACTTTGTTAATGATTTTCCTCTAAACCGTTCTACGGGTAACTTTCTGGCTTCATGGAACTACTTTTCAATTTGCTATATCTGATACTACTGTTCTTTCAAGCGTCTAATCATTCTTTTCTGATACTGTTATGGATTCAGAACCAAGCTTCCAGTTAGTGGAGTTGTTATTTGAGTGTGCTCTGCGTCTAACAAAGGACGGGGACAAGGTATATATGTTCATAGGCATCTTATGAATTTTATGTATTAGTGGGAGTTTGGTTGAAATATAACTCAGAATTGTTAATGAGATAGGATTGGATGCACACTTTTGCCTTGTTGTCTATGTTTGACTGCAGTTGATAAATTTTTTACGGTTCCAGGAATGCTTGTAAGTTTGTGAATTGATTCAGTAGTTAGAACATATACATATACACACGTACATACACACACACACGCACACGCACACAAACTCCTATTCTTTTTTAAGTTTATTGCTCTAGCTTTATATCTGCCCGAAGTCGAATTGCATAATGTACTAATTACTCAATTATATGGGAAAGAGAAGGGAGAAGATGGGGATAGATGAATTTAGGGCATGTGTATCTCCTTTTTACCAATTTGGTGAATATAGGTACTGTTGACCACGCCACCTATATAAATCCATTGTGGATTCTCCAGTGCTTTTACATCATCTGTTATATTTCAGCCAATAAAAAATCTCTTATTTATCTTAAAGCATTCATGTGACTATTGATTTGTTAAGTGAGAATGTATTGTCAATAATCTTGAATTTGGATTTCTTCTGAATTAGCCCAAAGAGGTGTTCAAATGCTATAAATCAAGGTTGTCTAGATAGTTTCCTATAGTATCTGTTTCCTTGAACTATCCATATTAACAGTATGCATAAATGTTTATTATATGTTATGGTTGTATTAATTGTCTTTTCCATGATGGCAAACCACAACCTGCTGCCTTAGGTGTTTGTAATTGATTTCTATTCAGCCATGTAATAATCTATAATCCTTGAAGAGGTTGTATTATCTTAGTGTATCAACTTTATCAGCTTTTATCTCTCCTTTCCTTTCTTGTAGATCAAATCAAATGCTGTAAGAGCTCTCGGAAATCTTGCAAGATTTGTCTGTTATACAAGTTCATCATGTGTGAATAATAAGCCAGTGCAAAATACAGGATTCTCTTTGCATTGGCTGGAGAGAATGGTGCAAGCATTTATTTCTTGTGTTACAACTGGAAATGTTAAGGTATTATTTTCCATGGTAGTTTTCTGGACTATTTAGTTCAGTATAATCTTTTTGGATGTTAGTTTAGCTGTGTGATTCTGACTTTATATTGAGCAGGTGCAATGGAATGTCTGTCACGCACTGAGCAACCTGTTTTTGAATAAGACAATACAACTGGAGTATATGGATTGGTATGATAATGCTTTCTTCATGCTTACATTCTTGGAAATACTATTTTTTCCCTATTCTTAGCTAATATATTTGAGTTTCTAGATCAGTTACATGTTTTTTCTATATGAGCAACTTGTTTTTCTTTTACTATTAATGATACCTAAATAAGATATATTTGTAACTAACTATTGCAGGGCCCCATCAGTTTTTAGTATACTTCTATTACTACTACGTGATTCTTCGAACTTCAAGATTAGGATACAAGCTGCTGCTGCATTGGCGGTGCCAGCATCAGCACTTGGTACTTACTTTCTGTTGTCATGGTTATGATGCAATTCTTTTTTGTTTGGCTTGAAATTAATGGTGCCCCTTCGATCATTATTTATGGCCAAGGCCAACATTACCTTGTTAGTTTAGTTGCGATTAATTGTCACAGTAGTTAATTCCTTTTCTTCAATGTAAATCTATTCTACTCTTAGATTCAAGATTTTCATGTTTGAAGGTATTAACGTTAGTAGTTAATACCTTGTTTGATTTTCATGTTTGAAGTTATAAAGCTATATCGTGACGTTGCTTATTTTGTTTGATGCAGATTATGGGAAATCATTCCCAGATGTTGTCCAAGGTCTGGAGCATGTTGTGGAGAATCTAGGTTCAGACCAAATTTTGGGGCCATCAAGTTTCAAATATAGGATTGCGCTTGAGAATCAGGTTATTGTGCATATCACTAAGTGTTTTGAAATGATAATACTTTTTGGAGAATCTTGCATTTTCTGCAATTACTAACAATGCTTATTATCTAATTTATGTCAATTGATGATATGGTATTGAGTTAAGTGAAATCATAGGAAGAAATTTGCATAGCCACTATAATTCCTGTGAATTTAAGTTTCACGGCAATTTAGGATAAATTACATCATTTATTACTAATTAATTTCCAGAAAGAAGTTACAAAGCCATGTCTGATCATTAATTGGCTTGTCTTTCTCTTGCAGTTAACTTCAACCATGTTGCATGTTCTCAGTCTTGCTTCAGCCACTGATCACCAACCTCTGAAAGACTTTCTTATCAAAGTAAGCATTTTTTTTTCTTTTAAAATTTTTGCCACTTTCAAAACTAAGCAGTAACCCACCTTCTTTGATATTCACAAATGTCATGAATGGATTCAAAATAGAAAAAGACAGCACTTTTAATGGCTTGTCCCAATGAGGCTGGTCTTTTAAGGACTGCTCTGGATGAAGCTTAAGATCGTTAGCACTTTGCATGAATGACAAGTTTTCAGGACTTAAAAACAATTACCTAAAACATAGCAACTAAGCTTTGGCCCTATAAAGTATCTAGTGGATATTAACTATTATATACTATGAAATTCGGGAAATAGTAACTTTACTACTATGCTTGAACTGGCTTGCCTCTTGAACATGGGAATATTTTACGAACTTTTGAGGTTTTGTCAGTCAAGTATGGAATTTTTATTAGAAATTTTTGTTTATAAACAAATTTACCGGCTGGCGGCTACCAATTGTACAATCATTAGGAGATCTAATTAATTTGTTACCATGTGTAGCAGCCCTTTGTGTGTTGAACATCATATAAACATATTACTTATTCATTTCTCCTTTAATCTTCTGCTTCTCACTGTGAAATTGCTCATCAATCCTTTGCTGAAAATGCAGTTGTTAATCAATCATGTCCTTGCTATGTCATCATGTAAGAGTTTACAATCATTTGCTCTGTAAATGCTGGTCTTCCATGTGTATCGACTTGACAAATAGCCTGAAAAACCAACCTGACTGAAAAGGGTCAATAATCATAAATCTAAGCATGATCCTTACATTGACAAAAACTCAGTTCCGACCTGCTAGAACCCAAAAGACCAGCCAAACCCATTCTAACCCAAATTGATTCTTTAGTCCATGCTTACATGTGATGCAACTCGGAATGGGTCAAATGACCTACTGCACCGAGCGGCCTCACTTTGATGTGATGTGTGCATAAAAGTATTGCTCGTCACACCAGACCATCCCCATGGAAGCTTGTAAAGAACCCTTGCCATCCTTGGGTATGTATGTGGTCCTCAGGTCCCATGGAGGACTTCACTTTAGATTACCATTATTTGTGCACTATATGCAATAAACTGCAAAAGCATGTTGCTTCTTACAATCAAATACTGCATTTTGTTAATCTACACTGGCTTGTTCTCTTCCTTGTGTAATAGAAAGCATCTTTTCTGGAGGACTGGTTTAAGAGATTGTGCACATCAGTGCGGGAGACAAGTGCTCAGTCTGAGATTGAAAGCGATTCTCTTGGCAACCAAAAGAAAGAGATGATATCGAAAGCTATACAATCATTGATTGCAGTTTATGAAGGTAAGAACCAGCATACTATTTCTCAGAAATTCAGGAACCTGGACAGTAGCCTGATGGTACCATAATTAGCCGTCTTCATTTTCCTCGGCTGGCTGATTATGTTTCTGGGTACTTTTGGCGCAAGAAATATTTTTTACTCAAATGATTTGCCCTTAAAGAGGCCACTGAATTGGGATTTGGAAACACCCTTTCCCATCCCATCCACTGATTGGAACAGAGAGTGGGTAAGTAACTGAACCATTCAGCATAGTTTAAGGTCCCCCCCCCCTGGTTGAGAGAGTAGATGCAGGAGTTACTCACTGTATACGGCTAGAATTTATGGTAGAAATTTAAGATAAGTTAGATAAATGGGTCCTAATGTGGATAATTTGTGACGCCTTTGCCTGCACCGTGCACAGCCTCTATGCAGCATGCTGTCGGAGACGCGTGCAATAATTTTGTATAGAAATTTTACTCGTTGCTGCACATTTTCTTGTAACTTAAAGATAGTGTAGTGCAGTTGAAGCCTGAAGGGCCCCTAGGCTGACTTTTCTACATGTAATTAATATCTTATGCATCTATTGCCCTGCCTTGAGAGTTAAGACCCTGAAATTAAAGATGTAATATAATACCTTCCGTGTGCATGTATGTTACTGTTGAGAGTAATAATTTTTGTTGGTGAGTTAAATTGGAATAGAAAAATAATCGACCGACTATGCCTGTTGCCTGGTGACTGTGAGCTATTTTCATTTATGGGTTTTATATTATGATATGATGACTACTGTCTACTAGCATATCTCATGGATCTTGTCTTTATTTAATTTGAAAAATTACTCAGTTCCAAGTTACAATTCTGTAAAGTTGTTGGGAGACATGGTATTGGAATTCTGAACCCGTCACTCTAAAACATTCGGTTCAATCAAATTAATTTGTTTGTAATCAATTGTTTACTGATGATGGTAAATGGCTAAACCCAAACGGAACGCAGCTTATGAGTTTGTAAGAACTTAGCCATCTGATGGCTTTAAGACGAGGCAAATTCATAGGATTCTTGCTGCTCCCTCATGCGAGAGTGTGCAGTTCTCGGACAACAACAAAATCCGAAAATGGTATAAATGAAAGCTACAATGCCATAATCTAGTTTGGGCCTTTGACAAGGGCAAATTATTACAGTGATAGGAGGATAACAACGACAAGACAGGCTCAACTCCCTTTTTTCCTTCTGTACTTATTTTTTTAACGGAAAAGTCGGTGCAAGCAACGTGGCCACTGACTACCAACTCCGTTTGTACTTTTCCGCTTAGCCACCCAACACTTTGCAACTTTTTTCTGTCTTAAAATTCCGGCCGGGAGTTGGATTAGATTCTACTACTAGTTGTTCTTAATTCAATGGTTGCATGTATATTCAGTATGTAGCTCTTGACACTTTGCAATTCCCATGCTCCAAAGGCCAAACGTCCGACATCATTATCAATTTCATAGAGCTTTAAAGATATATTGGATCGTTTTGTTTTGGTTTTATTCATCAAATCATCAACATGGCTGGCTACGTACCAAAAAGATAATCATCAATATGGCCCCTTATTCATTTCTACTTTAATGGCTTCACATTTCTACTTTTATATTTGGTGCCATTATGATACGTCTAATCAAGATTTTAGCTTTACTTCTTTAAAATTCTCTACTCTTCATCCTAAATATAATATGATTTCTACTTGTTTGGTTGATATTTCCATTTCCTTTAATAGTTAATCCTTCATTTTTCTGTTTTTCCTTTCGATTTGTCTAAAAAAAGGGTCATGCTTTTTATTACAGAAGATTTTGTGTGTGTATGTGGGTCTTGCCTCTTTGAAAAGTTGGAACAAATCCCATGACCCCACTTTTTTTTTTTCTAAATGTATAAATATTAAATACACCAATCAATTATTTTTTGAGGAAATACTCCTATCAATCAATTATTTAAAGAAACAAAAATGGCTTTTGGTATTAAGTAATGAAGTTGGAACCTAAAAAGCAGGGAAAAAATGAATGGAAATGGACGAGAGACAAATGAGCCTGGTCACTCTCCTTTGAATGCTCAATCTCTTCCACTTTCCTTTTGTCTTTTCTTGTAGACCAAATCCCACGCTCCCTTTGATCTCTTCTTCCCTTCACTTCTTCACTCTCCAGTCCATTTTTGGTTAAAAACCTCCCCTTCTAAATTTCTCTTTTTCAAAAAACTGAAATAAAACCCACAAAACAGAGATAGTACGTTAACACTTGTTATCCACTTCAATACTTCCCTTTTATTTAGAAGTATCATTTTTTTTTCTTTTTTAAAAAAGTTACAACAGTCAGCTACTCCTCTAATGGCGGAAATCTTATACTTTCCTCTTTCATGGTACCCCCTATTATTATAACCTTCTTTTCTGCACCAATGTCTTTCTGCTTTTCTTAGCTACTTCATTGGTCTTTCTCTTATTACTTTATATTCCTCTTTTTCTTTTCTTTTATTATTTGTTTATTTATAGTTGTATGATGAATACTAGTAGCCTTTAACAGAATCCCATATACACTTTTTGCTGCAGATACAAACATATTTGGAGTGCAAGTGTCTGAAAGTCTCAACAGAACCAGATCATCTTCTTCAGGTATTTTCCCTCTGTACTTTTTTTTTTTGCTACAAAGGGTTTCTTCTTTTTTCTCAAAATAAAACAGAACAAGTTAAGTTCTTTTACTGCTGACATGTCTGTTTTATGTTGAATATCTCCCAAAGGCAAGGTTTTTCTTCCTTTTTGGTTTGTTGTGAATGATGAAAAGGAGAACCCCAGATAAAAGGTTCTGCAAAGTTTATTTCTTGTTAGAAGTTTGCTTGTTTCTAAAAAGACTCTCTTGCTTCATGATTTCCCTTTTCTTCTTTTTGTGGATCTGGTTCTGTGTTGTGTTGGGCACTTAGGTCTTAATCATTTTCATGCGAGTTGAGATGCTTGTTTCTTAACTGCTTTTTCTTTTCTAAGTTCTTTCATTTTTGGTGCAAATGACATATATTGGCGCCTGGATTTCCGTTAGGGTGCTTCCATTCTTATTCTCTTATCTGTTGTCTTTCCTTTTGTCTGTTCTGTTTAGTCACCTTATGCTTGTCAATTAGTAGCTTTAGCGTCTTAAGTAAATTTTGCTGTATTCAATATAGTTTATGAATCTTTACATTTACCTGAGTAAATTCACCATTAATATCTGTAAAGTACTTATGATTTATAATTGAACTTTGGACGAAATGGCCCATCTTTATTTGTCAGACTGGCATCGCGTTTTTTCTTTTCTGAAGATAATTGAACATAGAGTGAAACTATCACTTATGGTATCTTTCATCCTTTTGTGTAAAGGAAAGACATGATGGCATCCTTTGAGTTTGTGTGCTGAGATTTTATTATTCACTCTTTGCAATGTTTCATTTCTAATCTTTCCCCTTTTCATCTCTTTGTATGCTAGCTTGTCATGAGATAATTGCAGTAGATCATAATGGCCAAAGAGTACAGTGGATCGCCAAAGCATCACCAGCTAGAAGCAAAGAGGAAACGTCTTACTTGGATACTAGGGGTTAGTGGCCTCTGCATATTGTTTTATGTGTTGGGAGCTTGGCAGAATTCTACTACTCCCGGTCCTCAATCTGATGTATACACTAGAATTGGTTGTGATGGTAATGGCACTACATCAGGCAATGGGGATGCCGCAGTTAATCCAACATCAACCAACTTGGACTTTGGGAGCCATCATCAAGTTGAGCTAGACAATCCTAAAACAGTCACTCAGTTCCCACCATGTGATATGTCATTCAGCGAGTATACTCCCTGCCAAGATAAAGTAAGGGGAAGGAAATTTGATCGCGACATGTTGAAATATAGAGAGAGGCATTGTCCCCAGAAGGAAGAACTCCTTCGATGCCTAATACCTGCTCCACCAAAATATAAGACCCCTTTCAAATGGCCTCAGAGCAGAGATTATGCCTGGTACGACAATATCCCTCATAAAGAACTCAGCATTGAGAAGGCAAACCAGAACTGGATTCAAGTGGAGGGTGATCGTTTTAGATTCCCTGGGGGAGGCACCATGTTCCCTCGGGGAGCTGATGCATATATTGATGATATTGGCCAGCTTATTCCCCTTACTGATGGAACCATCAGAACAGCAGTTGATACTGGCTGTGGTGTAAGTAACTAGTCTCCATTTTGACAATTTATTTGCTTGAGTCTTTTTCAGTTTTGTCACTATCCAATTGGCTTATAAACTTTTTAAAATCATGAATTCTTTTGGATTTGTTTGCAATTACAATGTCCAATATGCTTTTGGTCTATATTAGTAACCGGTACTCATTTTTTCTATTGCCTATGCTATTTTTCTTCTTTTGTCTGGTGTCAGGTTGCAAGTTTTGGTGCTTACCTCTTGAAGAGGAATGTATTGACAATGTCTTTTGCTCCAAGAGATACACATGAAGCACAGGTCCAGTTTGCACTGGAACGTGGAGTACCTGCCATGATTGGAATCATGGGTTCACAGAGGCAGCCTTTCCCAGCAAGGGCTTTTGACTTGGCTCATTGTTCTCGCTGCTTGATACCTTGGTCAAAGTTTGGTAAGGCAGCTCTATGTGTCATGGTATCTTGTCAAAACTAAAATTACTCAGTAGGAAGGTTGGGAATGACCATTTTACTACCTTATATGTAACAACAGCTAGGCTTGTATTCTGTTCTGTGGCCCTTTAGCTACCTTTTATCTCATTGTTCTATAGGTCCAAAAGTTGTGTGAAAGCTAATGGTTTACTTTGATTGTTATAGATGGTTTGTATCTAACCGAAGTGGACCGGATTCTAAGGCCTGGTGGTTATTGGGTTCTGTCTGGTCCTCCTATTCATTGGAAGAAATACTGGAGAGGGTGGGAGAGGACACAGGAGGACTTAAAAAAAGAGCAAGATGCTATTGAAGATGTTGCAAAACGACTTTGCTGGAAGAAAGTGATTGAACATAATGATCTAGCAATTTTTCAAAAGCCCATCAACCACATTGAGTGTATTGAAAGTAAGAAGGTCTATAAAACCCCACATATATGCAAGTCAGACAATCCAGACACAGCTTGGTACTCTCTTTAGTGTCTTTCATGCTCTTATTTGTTTTCCTTTGACACACACACATAAAACTCTTTGTGGTCTCATTTCCCTTTTGTCATTTGCACTAAAAAGGTACAGAGAGTTGGAAGCTTGCATAACCCCGCTTCCAGAAGTAAGCAGCTCAGATGATGTAGCTGGTGGTGCAGTAGAAAAATGGCCGCAGCGTGCATTTGCTGTCCCTCCTAGAATTAGCAATGGTTTAATACCAGGCATCACTGCTGAGAAATTCCGAGAGGATAATGAACTGTGGAACGAAAGAGTGACACATTATAAAAGGATTATTGGTCCCCTTCCCACGGGACGATATCGAAATATAATGGACATGAATGCTAACCTTGGGGGATTTGCAGCAGCAATGTCAAAATACCCAGCTTGGGTCATGAATGTTGTCCCTGCAAATTCAGATCATGACACTTTGGGAGTTATTTATGAACGAGGTTTTATCGGTACATATCAGGATTGGTGTGAGGCTTTCTCAACATATCCAAGAACATATGATCTCATCCATGCTAGTAACTTGTTTAGCATATATCAAGACAGGTAATATTTGACACAGAATGTATTCTCAATCATGGATTACTACTGTCTTTGATCTTGTAACTTGTAATTTTGGTTGAAAATGTGTTATTTTGTTTATTGAAGGTGTGACATCACTAACATCTTGCTGGAGATGGACCGAATTCTGAGGCCAGAAGGGACGGTTATATTTAGGGACACAGTGGAGATACTTGTGAAGATTAAGAGTATAACAGATGGAATGAGATGGAAGAGCCAGATTATTGATCATGAAAGTGGACCCTTCAATCCAGAGAAAGTTCTGCTTTCTGTCAAAACATACTGGACTGGTGAAGTTACAGAAAAACAACGTTAGTAGAGATCTATATAGGGTACCCTTTCTTTCTCTTGTCTTTGCTCTTTCTGTCTCATTTTTCATCTTGGGATATAGTCAAAAGTTTCTGAGAATACACCCAAGATCATTTTTCCTTTTTCAAGCAGGAAAAGGGTAGGTTTTTATTTAAACGATTTATGTTTTTTATTGATGTACTGTAAAAGTAAGTGTTTTTACTCCATGTTGCTGTCCATTGTTTTTCTTATAGTAGAATAGAATTAGCTAAACAATTGATGGTCAAATAAATGTTCTTGTTCTTACAAGGAAAAAAGAAACTCTTACAAACCTAAGCCTGCACCTACCTCTCTGTTACTATTTTGTTTTCTAACAAAGACTTGCCCACAAAAATGAACATGTCACCCAAGTTTCAAGGCGTTGGCGAAAGAAGAAAGTAACCACGAAAGAAAAACAATACTATTATCTTTGGCATTTGCTTGTGATTGAATGGAGATGTATGTATTGATATTTTGATGTGCTCGTGCTATGGTTGGTTATATTTTTTCTTATAATAATAATAATTGTTTTTCCAATGGTGCGGCATTACTATTTAGTTTTTGTTATTAATTCCTTAAGGTTAGACGTGAATTTATTAAGAACTGTAATTTTTTGTACAAGGTTGATTTGCACTTGTAAATTTATATTCACTATTTAAAAAGGTTTGCAAAGAAATGTGTTTTTGCACCATTATTGTGAAAATGAAATTAGCTTGGCATTATGCTTGTCTTAATATATTCGCTATCATAGAGCAATCTTACCATTGAAGCCCTAAATGAAAAATTTCTTTATGTCTTATTTTTATTCTTGATGTTAGTTTGAATTTGTTAATTTAATTATGGTTTTTAAGCTATGGAAGTTGCGATGCAAATTTGAGAGGGTTTTAGGAATGCTAAGATCCAATATTTCGAGTCTTTTGGCAAAAAATCATGCAAAACTGAGTAGGGACTTCAGAATGCATTTTTAGCCAAAAACTGTGATAGTTAGTACACAATTTCAGTTAAAATTTTGCAAAAATTGAAACGAAAGATTTTTTCTCAATTTTTGCCTACAATACCCATAAAAATATATAATTCAACGAAAAAAAATTGAAGGGCTTTTAACGCATGAAATATCATTTATCCTATTTGTCGAATTAATTTCTAATTAAATCGAAATAAGATTTTGATGCTTATAAAATGAAATCCTTAAATCCCATGTGACTGAGATTTGGTTAGATGAATACAGATATTTCAACGAGTCCTTGTGCCAAAAATCATGCAAAACTGAGTCGAGACCCCGAATCGCGATTTTAGCCAAAAACTGTGATGATACTGAAATTTTGG